>CAJNJA010005786.1:0-17439 GCA_905231915.1 Symbiodinium necroappetens
ACACACACCCACCACAATCTACCTATCTGTCTATCTATCTGTCTGTCTGTCTGTCCGCCTGGCTGCCTGGCTGGCTGCCTGGCTGCCTGGCTGCCTGGCTGCCTGGCTGCCTGGCTGCCTGGCTGCCTGCCTGCCTGCCTGCCTGGCTGGCTGCCTGGCTGGCTGGCTGTCTGTCTGTCTGTCTGTCTGCCTGTCTGCGTGTCTGTGTGGGTGCGCTGCCGACCTCTCGACGTCATCCCAAACATAATGTGCATACCGTTCGTTTCAGTTCTGCTTTGTCTCAGCCATTCCTCGCCGTCCCTGCTGTCACGAGTGCGGCCTGGAACAAGTCAGCTGTCCTGGTGACGTTGCGAGCGAGTTGCACAATGAAAAAAAAAGGATCTAGGTGGCTGCTAGGATGGCATTGACGGCTTCACGGTATCAACGGTCACAGCCCTGCATGGAGAGACAGCAATTCGAAGCGCCGGTCAATGGCTTTGGCGAGAACTGCTCCAGGTGTTGACGGTGCCGGGCTACCCGAAGCCCCGCGAGGGCTATGGAGAGGTCCTCGAATCAACAGTTTCAGACTGGCTCGAGCGCAATCGACAGCTTGGTTTTGCTGTGCGAGTGCTTTGCCGGAAAGTCTGCTCCTATTTTTGGACAGGCGCTGGGAAGACTGGAGGCTGACACGGCTGCGGCCTCAGAGTCAAGATCCCATTCCGGGCTACAGCGGCTTGGATTCTTTTCCCAGTAGCCCGCTTCGGGCCGTTGCCATCTCCTGGTTTCGAGGGCTTCACATCATTCGGAGAAGCTGCCCCCACATTCTGTTTCCAACAGCCAATCCAGCTATAGGCTCACTACAGCAGCGGCTCTTCGTTCTGATTGTTCCTGGCAGCATGTCCTGCGGGATGCAGCATTGAACGAGCAGATTTAAGAGTTGCTGCCGCCAGTCCGCCATGTCGCCGCCGAATCCGCTCCAGCAACTGAAGGATCTTTTCGATTGCTTCGACAAGGCACGTTGCGCGCATTTCTGTAGCCGTTCAAGCCATTCGTGCCCTGTGTTCGTTGCATTAATGTGCAGACGCCTGCAGAGATTTGGCATTGTGCTGTGTAACTGTGTAAGTGCGTGGTTTGGCCCGTGCCGTGAGCAAGTCAAGCTGCCCGGACGCAAGTCCTGAGCACGCACATCGACGCGGAAATGGAAGAATGCAGTTTTGCCTAGCGACACGAAGTATACGTTTGTCAGCACGCGCTGTCGCGACTCATCCATCGTGGCCTGTGTGCCTCCTCTGCCTTTGCCTGACAACTCTCTCACACATCCCAAGAGGTCCGCATCCAAATAATAGCTACTGTGTGAGTTTGAGTTGGTCGATGCTGACAGCAGGGGATCGAAAACCGAAACCCTGGAAGGACACATCCGGAGCTCTCTCTGTGCAGGGCCTCTCACACATCGCAGATTCCGACAGCAGAGAGCTGCACGAGCTCCTGGTGGCGGCTGACATCAATGCCGATGGCGTTATCACGAGGTACTTGGCGCGTGAATGGTCTCATCTAGTGTTTCGCTTCTAGTGCCTCAACAGCAGCTGTCTCGCGAACAGCTTGTGAGCAAAGACTTTCCTACAATCGCAACTGCATATGTAGTGCACACTTTTCTCTTGCAATGCCTACACCGCCGTTCTACTGAATTTTCCCCGTGGTTTCGTGCAAGAATGCCGCCCTTATTCTGCTCGCCAGGTGTGCCTGCTATGCCTCACGGGGTTGTTACAGAAAGCAAAAGGGAGGTAAGAGGGCCGAGAACTCAAACGACATAGTGTCGAATCTGAAGATGAAAATGAGCACAGCACAAGCATTAAGAGTGTGACACCACCTCACCCCACGCTTGCAAGACATTTTCCGAAGTCCGGCTTTGTTTTGCGAGAGGGGGCAGCTTCGAGAAAGTGCTGTTGGAAGGGTGGATGTCACTGTCATAGTTTCCACACAGTCTACAGCGCCCACTGCACTGTCTTGATAAGGACGGAATGGGACGAGCATGTCAGCTCCTGGCTGGAAGGCCACGAAGGCCAGGTCCAAGCCATCCTGGATGCAGCCAGTGGCATCACCGAGGAGGCCACGGAGTGCGAACTTATTTCGAAGGCCAAGCATTTTTTATCACCCATGGTGATGTCAAGCCAAGCCACAGGTGCTACAGACCAAGCGGAGCAAGGTCCGATCGAAGCGGCAGATTGCTGCGGTGTGGGATGCTGCCAGGCGCAGCCTTATCAACTTTAGCCACTCCGGGCTGATACAGGCCGCTTGTTCCAGCTCGATGCATGAATGCCTCTCGCAAGGTCGGACGGGGAAGATGAGATCAGCTGGTTCGGCTTGCCGGTCGTTGCATCACAGGACCTCTCATTCAAGGGGGAGAACCGTGCCGTTCCAATCGGACAGAAATTGGAGGCGCCGAGCTCCGGCCTAGTTGAAAAAAGGTTTAGAGCTCCTCCAAGCCTGAGCCAGTCGCAGCATCCCGCAAACATGGAAAGTGGCGGCAGCTGCTGGCAAGGTGATGGTTGGGGGAAGCTGCTTCTTGTGCGAGGTGGCTGCATATGATGAGGAGCTTCATAGTCGTTGCCAAACCATTGGCGAGCTTCTGGGGCGAATTCTTTTACAGGCATGTTGATAGGGAGCTCAGCATATCCGCGTCCAGCATAGTTGTAGTCTTGGAAACAACTGGAACTTGGCAGGATTTGCGGGAGCGCTTTCAAGATGCGACCCCGTAATGTAGCAAGACAAGCCTCGCGCCGTGCAGAGATGCAGGATCAGGACTATCCCTACCTGCTGCACTTTCCTGCTGGTGACGTGAAAGAGAAGCGCTGCGAATCAGCTGCAAGATTTCACCCTAGCACAGTTGTTCGTCCAGCGCAACGATGTTGCAGAACCCACACGTGTATGGATATTGTGCTGAGCCCGGAGGTATGATCGACGTTACCAGCAGCCGAATCATCGCTCCATTGTGGACACGACAGAAAGCGCCTTTCCATTTCATCGATGCAGAAGAAGAGGTACTTTGACCAGAACATGATGGGTCGTTTCTATGCCCGGCTTGTGCTCGGTCTCAGTGTTTTTGGTTCATGCCTAGAGCCTCTCAGAGCATGCCTGTGCCATCCTATGCCATGAAGGCCTGCAGCTGTTGCAGACTCGCACAGGTCTCGCCGCTGGAGATGTTGACGAGTCATGCCAATGGTGAGCCGATCAGTCCTTCGCAGTTGGTGAGCGGCATGGCTGAAAGTGTGATCAAGCTTGCTTGCGGTTCACCAGTCTTAAAGAAGGCCTGGTTCGCCGTGCACGGCAGCAGTTCCAGAACGAACCTGCGCTTCTGCGAATCTCCGTGCAAGGCCGAGGACCTGCCTGGCACTCGGGGTTGAGGGATCGGCCCGTTGAGTACCGCGAGGTGCTTCCACTGTCTCAATCTTCGGCGACATCCATGGCAACTTTGCAGGCAGCTTTGTATTCCTTTGTAGGCTGCAGAGCCTGTTCTGCACTATGCTCGCGAAGAACGAATGCTCGCTTCGTGGCCTCCATCGTGCTCAGGATCATCATTGAATCATCACCATGATCGTCAGCATCACTAAGCCATGAGACGAACTGCCAGCGCCGCCACAGCCCCCACCCTCACCAGCAGCGCTGGCTACTAGTATCGCCAGAGGAAGCAGCGGCAGGGGTTGAGGCTACCGGGGTTTCATTTGCATATACGAGTGTTAGCCTGCACATCCTGAATTCAGGACTTTGTCATATGGAATTTCGATGGCAATTCCAAAGCTCGGCCAGCTGTAGCCAGAAACCTGAGCTGAAACCTTTGCTTCCTTGACGGCTTCGGAGCGCGGACGTCGCATCTTGTGTCATGCTGACTTGCCTGCATCATGGCATCTTGTGCGGCGCGTTGTCCGAAAATAGTGTTGTGATGCGATGTGGTGGGCGAAGCTTTCTGTCCTGACAGGCTTTGCCAGCCTGGCAGCACAACTGCAAGGATTCTGGGACCTGCAAACTTTCGCAACAGCTTGTGGGTTGTAGTCGGAATCTGAGTTTCGGGTCTTTGCTAGTCGCTACAGACCCGGGACTGCCCAGTGCACGCGAACTCGCAATTCTCGATACATGACTGTCCACAGCATCTCCTCGAGGATCGGGAAAAGCCAAGCTGCTCGACACTGTGAAGGATACTATGCTGGAACCGCCTGCCGACATTGTCATCTTCCTGGGTGCACTCCCGCTGAATTATGTTGACTAGACTACACGCAAACTTTGATTTTTTGAATAGATTTTGACTTGTAGGCTAACTTGAACGCTTCCGTCAAGGATTTGGTGGATCGTGGGGATGAGAATCTCAAGCTCCTGCTGACGGTCCTGGCTTGGAAAGTGCAGCATCCTGACCGAATTTTTCTGCTGCGCGGCCCCTCGGCGTCGCCCGAGACTGCTGTTGGTGCAGTGGGACTCTTTAAATTGTTGTAAGTTTGGAGAAACAGTTTGGCACTGGCGAGGCAATCATGAGGATGAGAACATCAACTGCCGCTATGGCTTTGAGAAAGAATGTAGAGAAGCCTGTCCGCAATGCTTTCTTGAACTTTTGCCCAAGCCGCAGGAACAGCCCCTAACTGCCCGCAAATTCGAAAAGAAGCCTGCAAGGACCTCTTTGGCGAAGACGGCAGGAAAATCTATCGTCAAGTGAACAACATGTTCAACTACCTGCCTGCTGCTTGCCATTTCGGGGTGGAGCCGTCTGCTTTTTCCAGTTGGGTGCAGCAGCTGAAGTATCATCTTCGGATGCCGTCCCCCCCATCACTCCCGGCTTGGAAATGGCTAGGCTTTGTATGTGCAGAGTTGTTTGCACTTTGACAACCCAAGGTCGCCGCAGTCCTTGGTGACTTCGCCTTTTGCTGCCATGGCGGCCTTGGGCCAAGTATCCTATCTTTGGACGATGTCAGCCTATTGGATGCGCACAAGCCCATCTCGCTAGAGGTGGATTGGAGGGTTTAGACGCAGATGTCCTGGGGAGGGGATTGGATCACGCTATCTAACATGTGCCATCATGTGCGAGAGGGAAAAACATGTGCCATCATGTGCCACTGCAACGACAGCAGTTCTTAATACGACGGTAGCAACTATGCAACTATGCATAGGCAGAGTCATGCATTCATGGCACGGCTACAACCAGCGGTCTCGGAGACGAGGTGCCACCAAGCACCAACATGGACAAGACCGCAATTGACCTCTTGTGGGCGGACCCGTGCGAGGATTGAGCCCCACGCAAAGACGGGGAAAACATGCAGAGTCATGAAAGAGCTACTGCGCGATTCACATGACCCTCTGGCATCCCACGGATGGTGCCTTAGCTTCCGAGAGGATATGAAAGACCTGAGCGTGCCGCACTATTGCCGGCCCGTCTCTGAACTTGCCAGGAGGTTGATGCAGATGTCAATGCTGACGGTTTCGCAGAAAATTCTGCGCGAGGAATGGGACATGCTTCTCGGCGATCTGGGCATCGGCCAGCTTACTGAAGGATTAGCTTCCTTGGTGACCTTTTACGGGGGCATCAATAGTTGCCGTTAGCAGGCTTTGTTTTGTGAACTTGATCGGACTGCCGGATGATTCGAGATTAGGGCAGGTTTCCTTGCACACTGATCTGGCAGGTTTGGAACGCTGCAGCAAGCAGGAGATTCCTTGAAACCACGGGCCTGAAGATCATCATCCGTGGTCATGTGGCTCGCAAGACAATGAAATGAAGCCGACATCACCAGCATGTGCCGGTCCCTCGACTCTTGTTGTTGTGTTGAGGGCTGCTGCCGTCAAGAACACAAGGAGTGTGAGCCGGCCGGCTACTTGCAACTCAGCTGCAGCCGCCCGAAAGCTTTGTTTATCTGAGACGCTCTGTGAGTTCAGTTCAGTCCATGCGGGGGCTGTGTTTCTCCTGAGACGAAGGTACAACCATGACAGGCAGGTCTTGACCATCTTCTCAAGCCCCGCCTACAGCACCTAGGCTGTGAACGCCAAGAAAGCTTGAGTTTGCAGCTTTGTGGAATTGTCCTGCAGCGACCCAGTCATGATGGAAATTCGGCTGGAGCTTGGTCAAGTTAGAGTCCGGTAAGCCCAAAGGTGCGCTTCGCTGCATCTGCGTCACATAGCCCACCAAGCCCTCGTATTTGCCCCTTCCTTTCCTCGAATGCTGCACAAATCCAGAAATGTACCTCGCATGCGGCTTCCTCCGGGCCACGAGGCGAAAATAACGATGCGGCAGTTGCAACTTTAGATGCGTCTGGCCTCAGCAGCTTGAATTTTCTGAGGCGCCTGGCTCATGAGTTTGGCTTTTGCAACCATTGCATGCAGAGTATGTGCAGGTAGAGCCAGTGTTGTGTGCATTTTGGTGCTCTGCTGCCGGTATGAACCAGTTGTTGCGAGGGTGAATGCGGAGAACAAGCCAGTCTCGGCAGCAGCACAGCTGGAGGACAAAGCCACGATCGATCAGAACCTTCGCCAACCTCAACATTGCATACATTGGGTTTGCCAGCGAGATTGCAGCAGTTAGACATTTGCTGATGGCGGAGATTTACAGCTGTGCGCATAAAGGGTCTCGTGTAACGTTCGAGGGGTTCATCTTCCAACCATCGCGCAGGACCGTGACTCCCTGCAAAGAAAGGCGAAGCCACGGAGTGTTTGCCAAGGCGTGCTGAGCGTGGTTTTCTTCGTCTGCCAACTCTATGTTCTGTTAGTGTGTCCTTCTTGTTCCCGAAAGCATTGCAAGGGGTTTGAGATGAGGTTGGTTCTTTCTTAAGAAGCAATATGTTTTTTTATCCACGGCTCGCTGGAGTCCCTCCGCGACATGGCTCTGCGCTTGTGGTGCCATGACGTGTCGTGCTCGTTGTCGTGTTTGGAACGTGGGCTGCGTGTTGGGTGCCGTGACGGTTCGTGTTCGGGCATTGGCAGTCCACTCGGTGATGTCGGCGTGTCCACGTGAAGCCGCAGACGTTTCAGATTCCAGAACTTTGGCCTCATGTTGGCCTCGAAATGACAACATGCCGGCGCGTCCGCGTCCTCTTGGTAAGCTTGCTTGAATACATGGATTGGCCCCATGTTTGCCTCGAAAGGGCAACCCTCTCGGTGGACACGGCGTGTCCTGACCCTGCGCGTGTGGTGTCGCGTGCACTTTAGCGTCGAAACGTCTGATTCCCACCAGTAAGTGGGGGCGGGGGACAGCTTTCTGGTCATGTCTCTGAATTCCGGCAGTACATGGGGGAAGGATTGCAGCCGTGCTCCTGAATCCCGCTACAAGTAATACATGCGGGGAGCAGCATTTTGGTCGCGTAAATTCGTAAATCGCCCTGCGTGTGTGGTGCCGCAACGATTCCTGCTCGGGCATGTCTCTGAATCCAGCCAGTACATCGGGGAAGAGTTTGGGCTGCGCTCCTGGATCCTGCCGCCAGTACATGCCGGGGAGCATTTTGGTCGTGCATGGCACATGACATTTCGCTGCACCGTGAGGATTGGTGCTTGGAGTTGACAACCCGCTCGGTGGACCCGCATGTCCGCGGTCGTCGGGCATGCGCGACGGATGGATGCATGGATGGATCAATGGATGGATGGATGGAAGAGTGGATGGATGAGATGTTGCGAGGTGTCGCAGTGCTGACTGGCTACCTCGCTGCCCCGTGCTTTTCTAGTGGATGTGAGCACGCGAATTCGTGCTGCGGCTTGGTCCTGTCCACGATGGTTACATCAGCGGTTTTGCTCTACGACTCTACCGTGTCCTTGAGCTGTTGTCAATGTGATGTAGCGCTGCTTTTATGTTGGCATTGCATTGTTGCTAGAAGTTGAGCGGCTTGTCTTGTTTCGTTAGTTTTCTGTTTCCAGGTTTAAAGTCAAGATGATAGTTTCGATGTTGCTGAGTTGCTAGGAAAAATCGATACCTGCATTGAGGTCTAGCTATATGGATACCCGAAACCCCAGGCACTGTAAATATCAAGGTCCAAGGGAACAATCAGAGATGGGTTGTACGGGTGCTATACTTGCAATTCGTTGAATCGTACTGTATGCTACGCCTTCTGAGTCTCGTATGTTTACAGAAGACTGCGGGGCCTGCGTTTTTGCAAACCTTTATGTTCAGTGGTCTTGTATATTCCGAGTGGTTGTGTGTGTGTGTGTGGGTTTCTGTGTCGGTTAGGTGTCCGTTTGGTGCACATGCGTGCATTTTTTGTTTCCAACAACATCAACTCTGGGTTGCTACAAGCCACAGGGTCTGTTTACAAACACTGAGTTTCGGTATACCGCGCTTTCAGCGTTTTGAGGCTGTTGGATTTGTTCATTGTGATGTGCCTCGTTTTCTTATACTTTTGTTACATGAAGCTGGATGTTTAACCCTTGCCTGATGCATGCTGGTTGTTTGCTTGTTCGCATTCATTACAGCATGTGCGGAGGGGGGGGGAGCCGAGGGGGCAGAGGTTGATGTTGGGAGACCCCTCCCCCCCCTTTCCCCTCCCTCCCGCCACTCATATTTGTTGACATGCAATGGCAGAGCATTGGTCTAAACACTTATTTCGAGTCCTGCGCACTTTGCCACGTTAATTCAACACAGATGTTCTCAACCAGCCAAACATTGCATGCCAAAGCGGATGATGCGTTCAGTTATGGTGTTGGTTGGACTGGCCTGACAGGATAACAAGTTTTGCAGGGATAAGATATGCGGCCTACCCCAAGACTTGGTTTGATCAAGTACAGAATACACGGTATTTACGGTGTTTCCTGCCTGTGATAGTTGTTGTGGGAAGAATTTTGAACACGTAGCCGATCAACACCCCGGTGTCGTACCCGTTGACGTCTGACTATGCACGGGCTAAACCTGACCTTGGAGTACATTACTCAGGAATAGAAGTGGACGTACTTTGTGGTGTAATGGTGTAATGCTGCGTGTACCTTAGAAGCGTTTGAGGTAGTTTTAACGTCAATATGATGCAAAATATGGGTCTGCACAAACCCAGGCCCCAAAGCAACCAGCAACCTGCTCTCCATGTTTAAGAGATCGTATGTTTGTGTTTTGTCGTGCGACCGCTTTCCCAGTTGTCTTTCCCTGTCTATCTGTGTACCTCATTCTGAGTCTCGATGTGTCGCACCTGCAGTCTCATGCGGGGAAGCCAACACTTACCGAGGTTGTGTCTCCTGCTGAGAGTGCTGGCGAAAGGCTGGTCCAAAGTGGCTAGCTGTTTGTTGAGAGCTCGCGCAGCAGTCGGCACTTCAGAAAGGTGCTTCGATGAAGCACCAGGCGCACCCCACTCAAAAAGGCGAAGAGGGCTCCGTACCTTTTTCATAGGCCCTAAGCCGTACTTCCGATCCCACTGAGACCAGAAATCGCGCGAGGCTCTCGCAGGGCAAAGGGCTGGGGTTCTAGAGGTTCGGGAAAGGGGTTCGGGACTTGGGGACAACCCGGAGTCGAGACCTTGGCACCGGCGCCTCTCAGCAATCGAGAGAACCTGCGCAAGCTCGAGCCGAAACAGAGATTTCAACGGAAGCAACATCGACTTGCCAACCCCACAGCCCAAATACCAAAACCCGGGCGCTTGTCGCCTGCATCCTTGCCTGCCTTGTGCGAGCGTGAGCGTCGAAACTTATTTTGCATTGGAATTCCGAGTTGAGAGTCCACGCACGGATATCGCATCCTGTTGATGAGTGGCCGAAGAGTATCCTTAAGTGCACCCAGGCTCCCGGCCTCTTTGGCAAGGTTCGCTCGGCCTTCCGCCGTTTTCTTGGCGGACCCAAGACGGCGCAGGCGGCAGCAAGGTATTTCCCACCACCAACGTGCAGATGATGCGAGTGATATACTAATGCTCAGAACAAGAACAGTTAGCAATAATTACGTAGAAAGCCAGAGATGTTAAACACGATCTTGGGGTAAAGTTATACAAACAACACGACACTTCCAGAGCGACATCACAATACGACAGCATGAGTGCACAATAGCGACAACGACGACAACAACAACAACACCAACAACAACACCAACAACACCAACAACATCAACCACAACCACAACCGCAACCACAACGACAACGACATCGATACCGACACTGCCGCCGCCACCTCCGCCGCCACCAATGCCGCCAACACCCCCGCCGCCGCCACCCCCACCACCCCCACCACCACCACCGCCACCACCGCCGCCGCCGCCGCCGCCACCACCACCACCACCACCACCACCAGGCAATGCTTCGGAGCAAAGCTGGGCGTCGCAGACTATGATTGCCACCACCCATGGCATTGCAGCCCTCTGTAGAACGAACATGTTGTCAGCATGTCTGCTCTGGATATAGGTCATCGCATCACATCTATCCCGCAAGAGCGGCGAAGCCTGTTGAAGCTAAGGCTGGCACCCGTCATTCGTAACTGACATTAACTGACACTGACATTCGCGAGAAAAGCTTTGTATCTAGCCCAGCACGTCCCGTGCACAGAATCGAACCGCCTGCAGCCTCAAATCTCTGGACCGAAAGACTTCTCAGGCTGCTACCTACGGCGTGCTGCAGCAGCTCCTTCCCGGAGAAGAGCAGGCCATGTTGGAAGTCGTGTTGGCTGGAATGGATAGTATTGCAGATCATCCTCGGTTTCATGGGGAGGCTGACATGTTAGCAAAGTGTATCCAGAATAGGGCACAACAAACCGATGTGGAAAATTTTTGATAGTTTCACTGTGCCGCATGGGCTGCTGGCGAGGACAGTGCGGGCTTGGCCATGGGTCAGACGTACGAGCAGTATGACAAGAAGGACGTTGGGTGTTCCATGGGCCTGATGGTGCACGGGTCCCTGACTTGGGACGTGGGCGTTCAAGGGGTGATGACTGACAGGTGATAGGTTTCGACAATGTTGGAATTGTGTGTTGTGGCTTCAGTCGCCGAACACGCGAGGAGCAAGGCCGGCTTGGCCCTCGTGGCGAGGAGAAAGTGCCGCAGTTTGCCACAGAGTCGTAGTTGTGGGAGTTTGTGGGATGGCGAAGCACTAGGTGGCCCCCTCAGCAAAGACTTGCGTAGACCTTGCTCTTCTGGTTTCCCTGCTCCCACTCTCCAATTTTCGTCGCGGAATTTTCAAGAGCTCCCTGCGATACTTTACTGACAGACATCGGTCGCTCCGATGGACCATATGGACTGTTGTGTCCTGGACGCCGGACACCTGGAAAATACTCACGAAAATCATTGTCGCTGATGGATGTTTGCCTGCATCATTTCGAGATGCTTTTGTCATCTTCTGTCAACTTGGACTAGAAATGCAGGCTGTTCCGCAGTGAATGTGCAAGGCTCCGAGGTGCGGAGGTTGATGTTACGGCAGCCTGCCTGGAGATGCACATGCGGTCATTGGCTGACCATTGTCCGGGTGAGGGTGCTTCAGTGGTATAGTGCATGTTTCAGAGTGCAGTCGTACAGTATTTTCCTCGCAAGCTTACGTTTCACAACCGATGGCGCTGGCGTGACTTCACAGTTCGAGGCAGAACGGGTTGACCGAGACGCATTCTGAAGCCCAAACCGTTCTCCGAACAGCACCGGTTCAAAGATCTCTGGAACACAGACAGAAGACCAGTTGGCACCAGGCTCACCAGGATGCGCCCGGGACAGCTGGAGCAGGGACCTTGGTTTCAGCCCAGGTGAAGTGCAGGTGCTTGTAGCTGTTTGATTGGGAATGCTTATGCCTTCCATGAGTTGATCTGTTGCGTGTGCACCTCAGCTCGATTGGCTTCGAGCAGCGTCCCGGGAGTCCTTGCCCAAGCTTCTTTTGGTCCCGAATCGGGAACCGAGAGAAGCCTGGAAGCCAGGGAACAACTGAGAGGGACCTCGGGACATGAGTGAAGCCGCTGCGCCCAGCGGCTTCCGCTGGCTTTGGTTGCATGCAGCGACTCGGCAAACATTCCTGCAGTGACGGAGGCTTTTCACGGTGTTTCGCGACTTTGTCTTCGTATGTACAGTCTCAACTGGAGCGACAAGACTAAGCCGAAGATTGCCACGAGCTAACCCATTGTCAGCACGAGGGTCAAGGGGCTGCCTTCCATCCTCGCTTTCAGGACCGCCCAGCTCTTCAATCTTCTTTGTTTTTACAACCCCGAAAATTCAGCCAGGAAGGGCATGTTGAACCATGTTGGCAGTTTCGAACTCGTCTTCACATGCCAAAGCTCCAGCATGTTGGGCAGGCTTGCCACATCTGTGCTTGTTGCTCCTGCTTGGGTTTCAGTGTCATCGTCTTGCGACGATTCCGCTCCTGCAACGCGCGAAGAAACGCTGGCAGACCCCAGAGAAAAAGGTGCACACGAGCGAGAGCAGCAGAAGCTCCTCCTCTTCCGCCCCGGCGCCTTGGACGCTTCCCGCGTCGGAAGAGGCATGGAGATCGTCGGCCCTTGATTGTCGTGAGCTGTTCGCAGGGTGATTCCAGCAACCGCTTGTCTTCAGGCGGCATTTAAGCTGCGAGGTCGGCATGCTGCTTAGCTGCACCTCAGAAACCTATGGCACACTCAGCGCAGTCGTATCACTCGGCGAGCAACGCCCCTTAACTGTTGCTGTGATCGAGTTTCGCAGTCCATCTCAGAGACCTGCCGTGCTTGCTGTGGCTTGCGATCCGGGAGCCACATTGGCATAGCGGCAAAGCAGATAGCATCTTATAACTTATAACGTGGTGTTGCATTGTATGATGTGATAGGTCTTGCGGCTCCTAACGAAATTTGAACCTGCTCGGGGCGGGGGTGTTCTTTTTGAGGATGACATAGTAAGACTATGTCAACGACGAAGTGCAGCTTTTGTCACCTTGGTCTGATGCACCCGGATGCACCGAACGGTCAACATGAGAGGAATGCTTGGCCAATCTTCTGCAGCGGGCAGCATCAGGTAGCCCACTCTCCACGGCGACTTGGAACTGCAATCCTGATCTGCGGAGTGCCTCTCAAACACGCGTAGCAGAACGTTTGACGGCATGGGCTTCATTGGCAATGTCTCGCCCAGCAAAGGCACGGCCGGCTGACGGCACGCCGGCAGAGGCATCGCATGCTGCCTCGTGTTGTGCAGAGCCGGCCTTAGGTCGCAGCTGTCGCAAGGGTCCGGCAGCGCTTTCAATTTCTGCGAGCTTGATACGGTTGAATGTCGCGTTGCAATGTTAGCTTTGAGTGATTGACACGCAGTGCCAGCAAAAGCAGCTGGCAATCAGCCAGGCCAGATGCTTCCAAGCGACCATGAAGTGCCGGTACATGATACATCAGCATTTAGAGCCGCAGAAGTGGCACGACTCTTTCCAAGCCATGCCGCAAGTGTGGCCTATTCTCGGTACCATGACATTCGGAGTCGAAGGTCAAGTGAAGCCAGATGCTGTGACCACCATGCTACGAAGCTTCGTAGGCGCAAGCTCTACGAAATCACCAGCGGGCGCCATGATCGACACTGCTCGTATGTACCAGCAGGGTACACCGGATGGTGATACTGAGACCACTCTAGGCCAAACATTTCAGGCATTCCCCTCGCTTCTGTCGCGGTGCACAATCGCCACGAAGGCTTCCAAAGCGGTGCCGCCTCATTACTCACTATCTAAGACCTCGGTTGTAGAACAGTGCAATGCGTGCCTGCAGAAACTCGGAGTGGACTGTCTTGACCTGTTTTATTTACATTCACCAGATATTACAACAGATGTCGACGACACGCTTGACGGAATAGCTCAGTTGCATTCCGAAGGCAAGATCAAAGAGTTCGGTTTGTCAAACTACCCAGCTTGGGCTGTCGTGGATATATGGTACAGATGCAGGGCTCGCGGCATTGTCCTTCCCACAGTGTACCAGGGCCCGTACAGTGTCATCGCAAGGGACATGGAGCGTGAGATTGTGCCGGTGGCGCGCCAATTTGGACTCAGGCTTTACATGTACAATCCGCTGGCTGGGGGCCTGCTGACGGGGAGGTATAGGACTCTGGAAGACATTGCCAGCGCTAGCTCTGGCCGCTTCTCCTCTGACTTCGACAACGCATTCGGTGTAGGTGTTAAGGCTGGAACCGATGTGTACCACAAGCGCTACGGCAACAAAGCGATGGTCGAGGGTGTCGGCATCCTTTTGGAAGCCTGTGGGCTGAAGGAGTGTGAGCCTGTCGAGCCAAAGGTGATCGAAGACAAGACCAGCATGATCGATGGCAGGCGAGTTCGTGTAGTCGTCTCCGAGACAGCCGCCTCGCAAGGAAGCGCAGTCAACCTGGCCAATGTGGCTCTTCGATGGCTGATTCACCACTCTATGCTGACCGATGGGGACGGCATCATCCTCGGTGTTTCCAAAGACACACAGCTTGTGGCGAACTTGGCCGCTCGGCAACGAGTAACTAGGTAAGGACCAACTAGACATAGCCTTGCATAGTTTATGGAGATCGCAGATGGAGGGCTGCACTCCCCAATATCAGGCAAAAAGCAACCCTATGCAGACGCCCTGTCAAAAAAACAAGCGTAGTGAAAGAGACCTATTGGAAGGTGTGGGTTCGTGGGGTCCTGACCGATCGGTTTTTTCCTTTCGAAGTTCGCACAGACAGTGAACGACGATTTCCCTCGCCATGCACGAGTCCGAAGCATGTCGCTGCAGCTGTCCGGAGTCATGGCTGTGGAGCGGATCAGCCACTCGAGTGCTTTCCGGCTCCTGACCAGCCAAACGCTTCGACAAATCGTCTCGAGCCGGCTGTGGCTGAGAGGTTGCATGTGAAAGGAGAAGAATGATGGCGGACAAGCTGTCTGTGGCTAACTCCCAAGAAACCATGAGCAGAGACCGATAGAGAAACAAGAAAGGTAGCTTCGAAAAGCCGGTCAGAAAGAGTACTTCAGCAGCTTGGACAAACTGTGCCAGTTTGGATTGATATTTCGCTACATTTGTTTTGCAAGTGTGTTATCCTGTTTGTTTGCTTATTTTTAAGCAGGGGGTCGGTCGTCAATCGTGACTACATTTGTTCTGTCTGTTGAAGCATGTTGAAGTTTCATCGACTAGATGCCGCACGGATGGTGCACAATGCAGCTTCAATACTCCGCAAGAAGTAGCAGCCTTTCAAGATGTTCATGATAGGATCACAGCATATCGCAATTGAAGCAGTAGCTGTGTCTACACAAAGACCAACTTACGCAGAGCTTTGCCGGCCGCTATGAGCTGGGCCCGGAGTCACTGCAAAACCACAACCAGGCCTCGGAGGAAGTCTGCTACGTTAGGTGAGCAGAGAGCGTACCAAGCGTTGAAGCCTCTCATGCAAGTAACTGTTTCAAGAGGCACGTCCATGCACGTACGTCTCGGCTGAAACAAGCAATGGTGTCAGTCTCACAAGTATCCTTGGCAACCTTGCTTTGTTCCAGTTTTGTGCTGCCTCCTGTTGTGAAGCATGACATGGCCCGAACAACATGACTAATCATGACAACTTGAGTTCTTAGGCTGCGTGGCAGGGTGGGCCCTTGCCCAGCGACCAGCTCGCAGCGTGCGAGCAGGCTTGGGAGGCTGCCCGCCCGGGCTGTGAATCTTACTTCCGCGGCTACGGTGCTACACCTGGAGGCATCGAGCAGTTCTTGGCCCTTTGTGCAACAAAGACGCCTGAGGCTGAGGAGCCGCCCGAGAAGAAACACAAAGCAAAGGCTTAATGAAGCCAACTACATCCTACACACCGTGCCGGAATGATGAGGCATGCTTACGTCCGTCGAGACGGCTTCGGACATAGCGTTGGTGGAGAACCTGCACCTGCCGCGTGCGTGGAGAAAGAAGCACAAGCAAGTCTTACCTGCCTTGTAGGCATATGCTGTTCATGGTGTGCCAGAAAAAAATTGTGGCAATGTCCGCCTGGCATGATACTGGATCGGCCCTGACCGTGTGCAGGCTGGCTTCCCAGGAGCTTCGGAACAGGGCCCGGCACCTTTGAATGAACGATTGGGGAATGGGGCATAGTCAAAGGGGCACAGCCTACCTAGATAGGGAAAAAGCCTAGATGAGACGCACAGAGTGCAGCCGGAGCTTTGTTTGATGCGGTTTGCAATGTTAGTTTGGTGAGCAACTATGCTTGGTTGAAAAATGCCGGAGGCTGGTGACACTGCGTGCCTTACATCTTGTGCTGTAGTTTGGCCGCAGCTTTTTTCTCCGCAATTTCGAACTTGACGACAGCGGCCCACCCAGGTGCTCTTCTTCTCCGAGGGCCGGCTGCAGGGTGCCAATGCGGCCACAGGGGAGCCGCGCGGGTGTAGAAGCAGCAAATCAGACAAAAGAAATGATCCCCTGTGCTGTACAGTGTAGTGAGCAAAGTGTGTGATGCAGCCTTCCTTGCGCCTTGCGAGGAGACCACGCTGTCAGTGCCCCTCCTCATGGCCGATTTAGTTCACATAGCGGCAGCAAAATCTACTGAGTCGGCCCTTCGGTTGCGAGATAGATGGGAAGCGGAGTCGGGAGAACGCGTTGACGTGCTGCGCAAGCTTTGCTGTGTAACACATGTAATGTGTCAAAGGAGAAGCCCGGCGCATTCGACGCACATGCCATAGCTGTTGCTGGCTCTGCGTCGCCCGACGTTTCTGTGCTTCGTAGATCCTCTCCTGTGTCGTGATGGCGATCCCCTCGTCGACGGCCGAAGTGATGGCAGCGGCCGCCGTTCTCCGCGCTGCAGTTGCAGCCGGCGAGGACGTGGCGTCGTTCTTCGGCGGGTGGTCTAAGGCTTGGAGCGCCAGGGCGATTAACTCGTCGCCCGCTGTGGCTGCGGCTGCGGCGGCGGAGGCCAAGGAGGGGACTACGACACTGAGGGCCAGCGGACCCATACCCGCAGCCCCCGGTGGAATTGCATGGCCAAAGGTGCACCTCCGGCGGCCCGGCGGGAGGTTGGGATGCGGCTAAGGCCTGCCGCCTCAACATTGTCTCATCGGAAGCCCTTTACCGGCGTACCACTGCGTCGGCGCCACTGCCACCTCCGACGTTAGAGTCGGTTCAGGCGCAGATCGAGGGAGAGCTGTGCCGGCCGACTTTGCGGTTCAGGCGGCATCGGCCCCCAAGGTCAAGGCCATGCCAACGGCGCCCGTCGGTGGTCCCAGCCCGGAACCGACGCCGCAGGCTCTACCCGCACGCCAACCCGACGACTGGCGACGGCTTTCCGCACTTGCCTCTGCGGTCACTGCGGTCGGCAAAGACATCGTCAGGAGACTCGGACGCCATGATGAGGTTCGCGGCGGCTACGACTGTCACCCTGCCGGAGACCCGGAAGCCGTCGGCAAGGCAGCACTGCAGCCCATCTATGCCAGGGCACATGATGCGGCGGCGACGTCCGATGCTAGATTGTCGCTGGGACTACCGGCAGTGCTGATGTCACTCCAGTCGCTGTTGCCAACCATCCAGCCCAAAATGGTGCCCTACATCGACGACGAGGCGCCGGCGGCACTCATCGATACGCCGATGGCCGGCCACATCCCTGGCACACGGGGAGGACATGACTGGGGCTACGTCGTC
>CAJNJA010005787.1:0-44169 GCA_905231915.1 Symbiodinium necroappetens
GTCTGTTTGTGTCTGTTTGTGTCTATCTGTGTCTGTCTCTGTCTGTCTCTGTCTCTCTCTGTCTCTCTCTGTCTCTCTCTGTCTCTCTCTGTCTCTCTCTCTCTCTCTCTCTCTCTCTCTCTACCAGGTAAGAGGAAAGGAGCGGACACTCCTTCCCCCGCACGCGAACGCGTCTCACTTTGCTTTGCTTTGCTTCGGGGTGGGACCACGAGTAGTCCTCGCAGCCCGCGCAGTCGCGCCTCTCTCTCTCTCTCTCTCTCTCTCTCTCTCTCTCTACAGGGACAAGGACACAGAGCGGTCCAGCCCTGCGCGCGGACGCGCGCCCGCAAGTCTTGGGTGTCGCTTTCCCCCCCCCCTATGGGTTGTCTCCACAGGGGGCTCGGCTATACAAGGAAATGAAAACATTCCCCCCTCGGAGAGTGCCGCAGGCAGGGGACGCAGCAATTGAGTGGAAAATAGCAACAAGCAAGTAAGGCTCCGGCCAACATATAATCAGAGCTGGGCGTCCCCCTTACTCCAGGCGGGTTTGTAAAGGGCAGAAGGAAAAACGTGCTTTGGTTCCCCCATGGATCTACACTGTTGGGCTTGGGTTCGAATTAGCGCCTACAAATCCCCCGAATTCTTGTATCACTGGCTGCCTCGGAAAGGTGTGCTGAAAAGAACCTAGGATTGCAGGCTTATATGGGCCTCAGTGAACGAGTTTGCCTGAGAAGGACTACGAGGCTTGTTTCCCCCCAGTCCTGTTTAAAGAGTTCACATTTGAGGTTCAGTAATAAACACACTGTCGGAGTGACATGGTACAGGTTGCAGAGTTCCCACTGTAAGGGACAAGGAGGCGCCTAGGGGTCCACTCTTGCGAAAGCAACAATGCGAACAAAGAACCGTGCAGAACTCAAGGCTCATGGATCCCCCGGCTTTTCATACAAGCTATGGCAGTGGCTGCTCCTTTGGGTATGAACGAAATTTGTGTGGGCCTTGCAGGTAAGACAGGAAAGTACGAAAAACTATAGTAACACACCCCCCCACAGGTAACATGTTCGCTCACATGCCTCTCACTGTCGTGCTTCTCCTTCACGGCTGTCTGGCGCCCCGCATGTGTCTCTGCACTTGCTGTACCGCTCGCCACATAGGTCCGGGCTGCAAGCTTACTTTCCCCTTACGGGGGCTACGGCTTGGTGTGCGAGGTCGTTGCGCTCCTCCAGCGCGAGAGCTTGCTCTATCCGAGGGTATTCCTTGTTCCTTCCAGGGCCAGTTCTCACGTGGAGGTGCTTCGGGTGACGACGCCTCTGTCCGGTGTCTTGCTCTCTCTCTACCAGGCAGGAGGGAAGGGCCACGCCCCTTGTCATGACTGAACAGGACCCCGAGACACAAAAGTAAGCTAAGACAACGACGAACCTGAGGGCTGACGTGTTTGGGCTGGCTTGTAAGAGAGGCTTCCCCCGGCTGATAACAACATCTGAGTGACAAAAGGTACTCACAGGATATGAATCACTAAGGCAGGGACCTGAGCATCGGCTGGGGGAGCTCAAAAGGACTGGGCTGCAAGGCAAAAACATGCATGTCCCCCCACTGCATTGATCAGGTACCTGAAGTTTATCACTGATTTGAGCGAAGTGTGAATTAAGGCCTTGGCAATTCCCTGAAATCCCCGTTGGCCAGGCGAGGTTACGAGTATCAAAGGTGAGCTACACAGAAGCTAGGATTGTGGGCGATATGGCTGTTTGCGTGGGTTGAACGGAGAGGGGCGAGCAAGCCCGTAAAAAAAGTTCACACCTTTACAACTCATCTAAACCCCCTCACAAGGCTGCTGCTCAGGACTTTTTACGCACGGTGGTCTCCATCAAGGTGATGTGTGGAGCATCCGCAGGAAGGCGAAACATGCACTTTGCGGTGTCTCAAAATCCCCCTTTTCTTGGCTTCACCGGGTGGGGAACCAGCTGGGCTCGTCCCCCACCTCCATCTCCATCGCCCAGATAGTTCTTGTCTTCTTGGAGGTGGCGGCTTCCCCCTGGGCTCGCTGGGCCGTTGTGCCAGAATGCCAGGGCTATTTCCGCGGTCTGAAGGGGGGCCTACCTCCCTCCATGGCCATTGGCTGCTGTGTTCCGGCATCGTCCGGGTGTCGTCATCTGTGCTTACACCCCAATCAGGCGGGCTGTCCCCATCGGCTTGCTCTTTTCTCCCATCTTGGCTTGCAGCGTCACTGCGCTCTTTTGTCTCATGCTCTCCTTGGCAGGTTGACTCTTTGCTCTTCCCCAGCTGGCTCAGCTCGGGCAACGGCCCCCCGATTGCTTGTACGTGTCGAGGCCTCCCTTGGTGTCATGGTTGCCGTGCTCGAGCTGGGATTTTCCTGCGGATCTTCCGAGCTTGCCGAAGTAGCTCCCCCGCCTGGTCTGGGAATCCACCGACATAGATACGCGCCTCCTCCGCGACTCTCGGCAAGTACTTGTCCACTATGATCCGCTATGTGGACGTATTTGTCGATTTTGTCCCCCGTGCGGTTTCGCTGCAAGTGTCTGGCATGGTAGGTCGTAGGAATTGGTTAGCTTCTGCGAGAGCCATTTCCCCATAGAAACATTTTTGTATCGTCCGCTGACCTCATCTTTCTGTATATTCTGGCCTATCCATCGGTCCAGCCTCGTCTCGAACTTCTCCGAAAGTGGTCGTGGTGGAGGTGGTGCCGAGGCGGCTGCGGTTCTCCCCCCTGTTTCGGGAGGTTCCCCGCTCTGTGGGGTTGTCGTCGGGGACCGGCTCCTCATAGGCGGCATAGGTGTGTATTTCCTTTCGCTGTTGACCCGTGTAAGCGGCACTCTGGGTCTGCTTTCTCATGTGCTTGTCTGTACCCAGTTTTACAAACTCCCCCTCCGTACCTGCATATTCTGCACCTCTTCTCCATCTCCCTTGTAGGTCGGACTTCACTATGTCGCCGTTCTTGCTCAAGTCACGAACTCTGACAGGTTGGTGTCCCCTGTCCAGCATGAAGGTACTTGTGATGGGCGTAATGACAAAGTCAAGGAAGCGGTTGGCGGAGAAGAACGTCCCGTTTTCCGACTGAGTGTCCCAGGAGAGGTTCTTGCAGTTTTCAGGTCACCCCCTAGGAGGTAGGTTCGGACTCGCCCTTCACGGGTATTGCTCAAGTCTATGAACCTGCGTCGGGCCTCTGAAGCAACGTGGCGACGGGTATGGGGCTCAAGCCCCCCCCCACTCAGAGGAGCGTCCACCCAATGGGAATGCTGGGAACAACCAGCAGACCCAGAGGGCCGTCTTCGAGTGCCCCTCAAAGGGAAGCGGCGGGTTGACTTGAGCCAGAATGGCTCTCACTCTTTCTGTTTCTCTCTCTCCTCTTCTTCTTCCTTCGGGCTTAAGGGGCGTCTCTCTCTCTCTCTCTCTTTCTTTGCTTTGCTTTGCTTTGGGGTTGGGGCGCAGGCAGTCCCTACGCCCCGCGCTCCAGGCGCTACCCCCTCCAACATCTTGTTGGGCGGGGTGTCTGCACGAGGCTTGCATTGTGAAAGTTGTAGGAGGTGTGTACGCTCTCTTTCTTTCGTCAGGGTTGTGGGCAGGGGAAGTTCCCCTCTCTCTCTCTCTCTCTCTCTCTCTCTCTCTCTCTACCAGCCTTGGGGTTCGGGGCAGGTCTGGCCCCTCCCCCCGCACGCGAACGTGCAGCTGCGGTTCTTTGGCAGGAAAGGTTCCCCCTGTGGGTATTTGCCACAGAAGGCTCGGCTATACAATGAAGCCCCCCCGAGGGCGGCTTTACAATGCATGGCCAGCATCCCCCAGCTGACGAGCAAAACACGAAAACTGACCATGCAAGCATCAGGCAATAACATACTAAGGCGGGGGCCCAGGCATCAGCTGCGGGATGTTGTTTGTTCGGGGTAGCGAGAAAAAACATGCTGTTTCCCCCTTTTACGTATGAACAGGACCTGGCTATTTTCACGGAAGGGACAGAAGGTGAACTAAGTCTCGCTATGCTTCCCCCAAATTTGTTAAACGGCCGGAACAAGTTGAGCTACAAGGTGAGTTGAAAAGAAGCGAAGATTGAGGGCACTGCGTCCCGTTGTACAGGTTGAACGAAGAGTGGCTAAAGAGCCTAAAAAAGTTCACACTCTCTCCCTCTCTCTCTCTCCCGGGCATGGGGACGGGTCAACTTCCCCGGGCAACTTGCCCACCCGGTCTTGTTGATCAGGCCTGGGGAGTGAAGTACGAGAGTAGACTATTCCGATAGCTAGGGCCTTCAAGTATGCGAAACGACGATGGAACAGTCGTACTCTCTCAGGATGACATATGCATCTCTTGGTCCTTTGATGTTGAATATGCCAAGATGAATGACAACAAGTCAATCAATTTGCCAACATCACGGACCGAGCTTTCCCCCTGGAGCGGGGGAAATCAAGCGAAACATCACGAATTATCCTCCGGTCCCTGGTCCCTGCATGTCTCTCTCTTCTTCTCTTCAGTCAGAGAGGGCAGGCGGACCCCCCTCCCGCGCGTCGCCACGCCCTGCTGTCCAGGGTATCGGTACAACTTCTAAGGCAGATAAGGCCGGCTGTGCTCACAACACTTGAACCCCCCGCTAAACCTACGGTCTCTCGCTCTCTCTCTCTCTCTCTATCTCTCTCTCTCTCTCTCTCTCTCTCTCTCTCTCATGTGCTGTAGAGTCTGCAAAGAGCAACGCAAGGCCTGGCTCCGCAGCATATCGCCAGAAGAGATGTGGTGGAAATCGAAGTCCTTCAAAAGCAAAGGCCTGTGCAGCTTAGTTTTTACACGTCACGACCAGTGATCATGAAGCCTCCCAAGCCAAAACGTCCCGTCCTTGATCAGCTTCTTGCTGATTGTTCCTTTCCCGCCTCGGCAGGTTCCGCATCGATTAGCAGAGTCACATTGCACGATCACAGAAGGCGTGGCATCAAGCAGCTCATGTAAACACATGCAAAATTCTCGGTGCCATCATCAATCGAACAGCTGCAGATGGTGCAACCCTCTCCAGCCTTCGTAAGCGTCTTCGGACGGGAATTCAAGAGAGCGGCTCCCGTTAAGAAGCTAGAGTTCCCGACAATAAGAAAGACATCGACTTCTTCCTGACAACCTGTCTGCAATCTCCTGTGCAACGGACACTTGACAAGAGTGGATGCCCGTGTTCCTGTTGTGCACTTGTAACCAAGGCCTGCTCACCGCGTAATTGACAGCACTCATCAACTCTCACCACAGCTGATTTGCGGGCAACATGCTCATTTCGGTGCGTAGGCTCGATCTCAGTCCTTGCGGCGGTTTGCCTTTCTCTGTTGCACCGTGGTTTGTTGAAATCGAGAGCAGGTTCTTTTGCGATGACTCCATCCGGACCCCTGTACAGAATATCGGGAACATGTTGGGAGGTTCTGAGATATATATTTCTTGTGCCGGAAAGGCGTGCAGATAGGTATTCTTGAAGGACGCTGGGTTCCGTCGCCCGGACATTCGTTTCGTTGACACACTTTGGCCACGAAGGGCCTTCTGCCAGGGCATGTCTCATGCAAAGTGTCGACACAAAATTGTCCAAGCGACGGAAAAGATACTGAAACGGACAACGAACGCATCTGGGGACTGCACCGCCCGGTGGCCCCATGATCAGTGTAGTCTTTGACCGGGCTGCCTGTAAACAGACAGGAAACATTGTGGTCACCCCACGGATCTCCGGAAAGCCGGAAAACCGAAGCGCCTGCAGTGTCCGCATCGGCACCTTCGTTGGGAGCTCGTGAACCGCGAAAGGCAGTGCTGTTGACACTCGGCGAGTGGCACAGGCTCGCTGCCGCAGCATGCTGGCGAGCATGCAGGCCTGTGTCGGGCTGGCGATGCAGACAGGGTCAAGGTCCAAATCTGCGGCAGTCCTCCAGATCCAAGCTTGCCACTTGAGGCGAAGCACTTTGAAGGTGCTGCAGGCGATTGCGGGTGCAGCGTGGATCCAGCCAATCTTGACCAGCACGTGCACAATCTAGTTCCTGCTTTGTGGCCTGTGGGCAACAACATAGCAGTGCGCTCATTTTGCTGCACACCGCTGGTGCCAAGGCAAAGTTTATGTACCTCTAGCAGGAGAAACCGCAAAGTTGCACCTGAAGAAAGCAGCGTTATGTAGCCGAAGCTCATGCTTGCTCCTACGAGTGTTGTAGCTAGCTCACAGACAGAACAAGTCAGGGAACCATGCTTGGCCCCACGATTCTTGGTGAAATCGACCTGCTGGATCTAAGCAACGGGGGCGTAAGCTGCACAGCTCAGACGGCTGTGCTAGAGAACGCCGAGTCTACACAATGCTACACATCCGGGGTGAGACCGGAAGATGATCGCAGACTCAGGCTGGCCCGAAGGAGGCCGGCCGGAGGTCTCTGCGAATGTAGAACAGGACATAAGCGCCCACCTGTGGAAATCCGCTTTTAGGGCCACATCCCCAAAAAGGCCTCTGCACCCCAGATTCATGCCGTGATTCTCACCTTGTCTGCTGAGACTTCTTGCTCCGAGCATTTTCGCACGCTGCCGTCATCAAAGTGGTACCACCTGGCGTGGTGCATAGGTGTGGCTTTTGTGTTGGGGGTTGGGGAGCTGACGCTTCAGAAGCATGCCAGATAGGCGAGCCATCCTCTGATGACCGGCAGAAGGCCACGTAGTGACCTCCCAGAATCACACATCCTTTCATCCTTTCGGAGGGATGAGATCTGCTCAGACAAACCTCCACCAAGAGAACCGATGTGCTTCGACAGAGCAGCCAGGTCATATATCTGGGCGAAGCGCTTGTCATTCGCTGATCTTCGTGTTGAGAATGGCATGTGCCGATGCACTCTACAGTAGCCCCTGCAGGAAGGTCGATATGCGCTGGCGATGCCAAGCCCCGAGCAGGTGGCGATTCAAAAGACTCTTTGGAAGAGGCCTCCGACTCCGGGCAAAGACACTCATGAGCACTAGGCTTAGGCAGACTTCGGAGAGTCGAGGACTGAGAAGGGCGCGGTGCAGAAGGGTCTTAAATCGAGGCCCTCGAGGGGGAAGCTGACCGAGGTGTTCAGTCGCTCCCGGGACCTTTCGGAGAGATTTTGACGAGATTCTACGTTCTCTGACCTCTCAGAGGCTCCGGCCATCGATTGTACTGAAAACGCTTCAACTGGATCACCAGCACCGGAGGGCAGTGATGGAACCTCACGCATGTGCCGTTTCATCATGCTCCTTTCTGTCACTCTCAAAGCAAGCTTACCAACCGGGGTGAGCGCTGCAGCTGCTTGTAGGCTTCCCGATGCCTTTCAGCATGGACGTACGCAGAGTCCACAAAAGTCCAAGCTCGCTGGGGCTTTCCCGGGCCCGGGCTCTTTACAGCGGCTGCAGTACCAGGCATCTGTCGTACCCAGTCGCTCATCCTGTGCGGCTGTTCCCCAACCGAGGGCCTCCAAGGCCAAAGCACAAGGTCCTGAACAAAGAGTTGCAGCAAGTGAGTGAGGTCCACGTCGCCTTTCCATGACATACACTGGGGTGCGTCGACTAGCTAACAAGCTGAGCATGCTGCCGTCAGACACTTCCTCGCTGGTGTGTCTGAACGGATCCTGGGACGCTTGACGTTTTGGAGTCCTGCCTGTGACTTACAGAATTGGATAACACGAAGAATGTCCTGGTGCAACAGCGATGGAATCGAAGTTTCCTCGTCTGCTGGCTCAGGATGCAGCAATTCCTCTGCAGAATCTCGACGGTGCCTCCATCCATTCGATTGCGAAGTACTCCCGGGACCCCTGCCAGGAAGAGATCATCAGCCGACTTCTCAACTTCTTTTGGGCAGAAGGAGTGTTTGTCCAAGATGCGGTGCTGATTTAAGAGCTTGGCAAGAGTGCGGTCTTACTGTTGCCAAGCCTCATACTAGCCAGTTGCTGTTCTTTGTCCCTTTCCTGCCATGGGCCGACGCCTTTATGCTCGTCTTGGTTCGTTCACACCCCGCCGGAAGTTGCTTGGCGCATGTCTTTATACAGCGTAAGCTTCGTTCCTCTCCATGCAGACCTCACCCCGTGGTTTGCGATGCCGTGGCCGCTAGCCAGCAGCCGCCTACAGGCAAGGACCCTTCAGGTCGAAAGCAAAGGCTAGGAGCTCTTACCAGTCGGCACTAAGGCACAAGTGAGCGATTCTAGGAGGCTTTGAGGTCTTTGTCAGTCTTTGTCGCTTGCTGGAGCTGAGGTGCTCCTCAAAAATCATCCTTTCACAGCTTAAAGGGCATCGAAACATGACTCTGGATGCCTTCAAGTCCAGGAGCTCGTCGCTTTCGGCATCGATGAGGGTTCCATCCCGCGCGGAGTACTTCTCGCAGCGGACGATGCGCCAGGCCTCAGCAGAGGCCCTCTGGCTGCGTGAACGGTGGAGCCGCTAGGGAAAAAGGCAAGGACCTCCGGCGCCACCTGGATGTCCAGAGTCTGCTTCATGTACCGTCTAACCTGGGCAGAGCTGCTGCGATGCGGCATATCGCAGCACCTCATGTCAAATGTAACATTACGAGTTACTACATTTACTACGTACTGGGCTACAGCAGTTCGATGAGAACTCCATGAGCCTTGTCACCAACTATTTGCAAGAGATCTTCTAATGGAAACTCGTTGAAGATGCCCCTGCCTGCGCATACATCTCTCGCATTGTCGCCTCAGTTTCCGTGGCTTCTCATCCCGACCAGGGCCAGATTCCAGGTTCCCGACAGCTTTTCGGATGGCCAGAAGGATGGGCACTCCTGGGATTCGGGCTTGACTGCATCGCACCAGCAGTGGTACATCAAAGATTCAGCTGTGCGCGGGACCGAGATGGTCAAAGGAGGACCAGACCGAGTTGGAGTTGGATGCCTGGAGCCAGTGGACCGAAGAAACCTGCTATGGGAAAGCATTTTGCGCTTCTTGGCGCGGAAGCGGGCCTTCCGGTGATTGAGCACAGCCTCGGCAGAAACGGTGACAAACAGGGGCCCTTTCTCTGTTTTTGGGCTCAGAGGACCCAGCACCAAAGGAAGAGGAAGAGCTCGGGGTGGGCTCACCTGGCAAAGGCGGCTCTGTCTCTGACCTGGTGCCTCACTTGGGCCACGGCTCTCTTCGCTGTTGAGAGCCTGTGCAAAAGCTGGGGTCCGCTTTTCTAAGCTTGCGATAGCTTGCGATACGCCGGGAATCCGGCCGTCATGGAGTAACTCGATCCCGATGCGCCCCAACCTCACGGCAGCAGTTATCTATTGTTGGGCTCTGTTTCAGATCCAAATCACTCAGACGAGCACGTTGTTCGTTGGTTACATGGAAAGCCGTTGCATCCGAAACTTCGCTCAGGAGAAGGTGGTCCTGAAAACGGACAGGACATGTGATCGAGAGGTCATGCGCAATTTTGTATCAGTCCCCTTCCTCCGCCCGGATACTGTCCACACAAGTATTCTCCTCGATGAACTGGTGGACCTCCGGAGGGGATGCAGCGGATGATGGGGCGGATGCATTCTGCTTGCAGAGCCTTCTTGTTCCAGACTTCGACCAATATGCATTTGGATGCCTCAAGTCCTGAGCCGCAACTGCCCTGGACGGTTCGGGGTCGTGACCAAAGGATCCTTGGCCTTGGGGTTTTGGGTCTCAAGCTACGGTTGAGCAGACGATCCAGCCCTCATTTCCGGACGTGCGCTGGCCCATTTCCCACGAAATCCGTCTGTTCACCTGGCTACTCGACCAGCTACATCCAGCTACTACCTGCTCCAATGTTTGACGGTCTCGAGGTTTTCTGATATGCATCGGGCTAGTTGAAGCAGCAGGTGTTGCACACGCAAGCGTCCTTCACCGACTTCATCGGCTGCTGCTTGGATGAGTTCCTTGACCTAGCGCTAGTTCAGTGATTGCTGGTGCCGTACCAGGAAACGCTCCAGGAGAAGCTTGGGCGCGAGCACTGGCTTCTTTGTTGACACGAACCTTGACCTGCACCAGATGCATAAGAAGAGCAAGGAAGCGGGGCTTTGGCATGTCGCCCCAAACAGCAGGCTCCGCCTGCTGATAGCCTTTGACAGAGTCCCGCACCTCATGCTGTTAGCAGCTGTCAGCAGGCAGAATGTATCTTCGCAAGAAACCGAAGATTGAGACCGGCCACACATCATCTGAGGCAACGGCCAGCAGGAGAGTGAAAGATGTTTGGCGCTGCTCTGCCTGAGCTCTCTAAAATGGCAGCACACAAGGGCAGAAAGAAAAGACTGGTGCCGTTTATCGCTGCCAATGATTCATTCATTAGGGCACAACTCGGGTAAGCAGTAAAACCAGAACACACCTCAAGGCCCATCTGCCCGTGAAGATTCGCGACAGCGCTTGGCACGGTTCGGCGGCAAGAAAATGGCATCAAACGGGCAAACTCCATACTCACACTTCCCGTGGAGGGGGCCTCGACGCGCCTTTGTCAGCTGAAAGCTCCACTGAGAATTCAGGCGGATGTCTCGTATACTCAAACGCACAACGTAGCGTTGACAACTCGACATAATGACACATTCATGACGCAAAACGAGCAAGGAAAAACGCATCACCGAGTGAGCAGCATCAATAACATGGAACCATGCCCCTGTTGTTGAAATCCCCTCCCGTTGCAACATGTAAGAGAAGCAACCGCATCGAACATGCCCTTCTTTGACCACTTTCCTGGTACATACACCTCGCAATAGATGCCGTCTGTTTTTTGGGGAGGTGATCCAAGGAGATCCAGGGTTCCAGCCGTGCTCGTCAAGGACAGCTTCGCGGACAGAAACGGGTCAAACGTCACCGACACTCGTCCACACCTTCAGGGGCAGTCTCCCTTGAGAACATGAGCATGGCATTGCAAAATCTCAGGAGAGCACTCTTTCTCCGGACATCGCACCACCGATTTGAAAAGGCCGACGAAGAGATCATCGACTCTGGAGCTGTTGCGCTGGCGATAGGCAGCTAACCTGGGAGCACATGCGAGACTTGCCAGATCAGCAATATAGAAACAGCTCTTCCTAGAGGCGCCGACGCTTCCCGCGCGACCTCTTCGTCGGGCCTTCCGTCAGCCTTTTGAGCAGGCTTTCTGATACTCAGGATCCAGAGAATCAGCCGGTGCTTGCTTCACCACCCGGTGTGGTGCTGCGTTTTGTTCAATTGCGGCGTACTCAGAGCATCGAACGTCATGCTGCAAGCCGTGATCGTGATGGCGATAACTATGATCATGATGGTGATGATGATGATGATGTTCACGACGATGAGGGTGGTATAGGGTGGTGACGGAGGCGGTGGCGATGGCGGCGGCCGTGGCAGTGTGATGGCGGCGGCGGTGGTGGATGGAATTGTGTTGGGTGCCCTAGTCCCATAGGAAGGCTGGGGTAGCACGACGCTTGGTTCGCTTGGCTGCCCTCGTTTGTGCAACTCGTTTGATGCTACACTGTTATAAAAGATCGAACATGATGTTTCCCTCTCGAAGCAATCGACATGTTTCTGTTGCTTCCAGGAAGCATTCGAGTATTCTTGTTGTCCCATTCTGAAGTGCATTACTCCGTGCAACTTTTCAGTTTTCGACTTTGGCCCCAACGCCACATCACCGTTAGTGAAAGAAAGCTTAACGACTGACAGACACACTGCCCGGTACAAAGGAGGCTTGGCGCGACAGCAGTGCAGCGATTAAGCCGTCGGCAACGTAACATCTTCGTATGTGTTGCGGCATACACGACGTTGCCTTTCATTCTGGAGCCCTTGCCCATATCAGATTTGCGACGAGGCAGTCCGCGGACACAAGAAAACCATTCGAAGACCCCGAACATGCCAGTCCGGCGAGTGATGAAAACTTGGGTTAAGCCTTGTCGAGATATGCATGTCAGGAATAGCACATGGAGCATGTAGCATTGCAGCAGATCCAAGTTCGGCATGTCGGCCTCTGCTCAAACAGATTGGCGATAGCTGCTAGTCGCATGTCGGAGGAGGCGTGGCAAGTTGACAGTCGCTTGCAATGCAGAAAGCAATTCTGTCATCTTGCCTCTTTCAATTCGATGTACGGCTTGGGACCCTGGACACTGTTGCAGTCCTGGACAGAATGTCGACATCACCAGCACCAAGCAGGGCTACCAGTGGAATGCCTCTTTCAAACCATCCAGCACATACTCTATGAGCTCCATAGAATCCTGACGACAGCATGCCAGCTCGCAGTACATGTTCAAGCCTCTCGACGTAAGCTTTTTTGCATTGCCTGCTGCCCATACCCGCTGAATTGCTCGGCGAACTGGCCAACCTGGAGCAACAATAGCAATTATCTGGGTTGTTATTTTTAGGGCCCTCAAATGTCTTTATGAATAGGTTCCTCTATAAGAACCATAAGGGGAATTTTTTTGGAGTTTCGCAAGGTGCCACCTACTTCTCTGCTCTCAGAAGTGCACCCAGCCTGATACTTGAAGTTTCTTGGGGCCACCTGGTTCGCACCGGAGGATAGGGAGGACGTTGCGATCAGACCTGTATTCGCCAGACCAGCCTTCGCAGTATTTTCTCTCCACATCATCTTCAACCTCACAATGTCAAGAAACTAAGCACCCCCATCTCGAAGCCACCTACAGAAAATCGGAAAGCATTTCAGGCATCATTGAGTCGTGGGCAAATCTGCGAAGGACTCAGCAAGCTTGCCCTGCGTCTTGTGCGCGGTGCGATTGAGCCGCTCCTCTGCACAGCCCAAGGCAACCGATGGTTTCAGAGTTGCGTGTTTCCTAGTTTACCGCTCCTTGTCCAAATCCAGGAAATATTCCCTCAGCTGAGGGATGTTGGAAAGGCACTGGATGGAGCTGTTCCTGAGCCATTACAAGCCCAATACCCGCAAGCCCCTTCCCTTCCGCCAGCTGTGTCGCTGGCATTGAAAAAAGGGAGGATGGAGTACCGGGGCAGCGGCATGAAACAGGTGTTGCCAAGATTTTGCAGGCCAACGGCTCCTCTCTGGATCGGTTCCCCGACCTCGGCGAGAAAGAGCCATGCGCTAAGCACAGCTCAGGCTCTGAGCGCGCGTTTTGAGTGATCTTCTGAGACTGCATCCATGGGCACGTCTGCGGAGCTGTAGGAATTGTAGGAGGAATAGTATCCGGATCCACTTGAGGTCACAGCCTGGCAGGCTGGAGTGTCAAACTGGACATGATCTGAAGCATTTAAAGCACGGGAATAAGCACAGAGCCGCTGCTTGACTGGACGTCTGCATGTCCTCAGACGTCAGTCGCCATTCACTGCGTCTGCCTGTCACATAGATTGATGCTCCAGCCTTTACAAAGGTGAACTCGCCGTTCGCATCTCGCTCTTCGAGGAGAATCGGATTGTTGTCCATTATCCGCTTGTCATGTAGATAGCCATCCTCACTATGACAGTGTCTAAGGGGCCCTTTCTAAGACGGCAAAATCCCAGAGTTTCCACTGAGGCCATCTCCAAGTCCTCTTCCAATGAAGCAAAGGGCTTGTTGTCGAAATAATCCCAGATGCGTACCTAACATCTGATGAGCATGGAAACATATGGAAACCTTGCGAAACAGCAACCCTTAGCCAGACTCTAGCCGAGGGACGTCTCGGGCATCAAGTTCCATCTCTTCGCAGAGTCTTTCCTGGGCGACGTAGGACTGGGAGCATCTTGAAGACTCGGCTCTCCCCTTGCCTTCAGCTCCCTGATAGTCGCATACTTGGACTCGATAATCTGCGTGAACATCCGCAGACTCCGCGCAGATTGCTCCCTCCCCTCGCCAGCACCTCCTTCGGAAAGCCATTCATATCAGAAGATCGGTACGCCTCAAGGAGTTGGGTGGAGTATCCGCCCTTGCCGAGCCGTTACCGCTACATGAAGACGAAGTTGCCTGCCTTCAAGGAGAGGCCAAAGAGCTCCACCATCACGCCGCCCTGAGCCTCTCGAATTGCACGTCGCTTGATCGGAGGTCCGCCACCTGAAACTCAAAGAAAGGCTAAAGGTTGGGAACAGAAGGAACAAAACAGCTGAGTGCTCAATGGGATCCGTGAGTGCAGCACCATACCATTCATAGAGCAAATCCCAAGCATCCTCCAAGAACTGTCCAGCGGAAAGATTCTGCCAACACCTGCCTGCAACGCATGTCCTCGGGAACTATCTCATAGTCGGCATGCTCGCTCAAGGACCGCTTCATCGCCGTTGTCGAACCAACCTCTATGATTCAGACGACCCCACAACTTAGGCGATGCTGTCTGCCCTCCCGGCTCACCTCCAGCAGCGCGCGGTTGTCGATCTCGCCAGGGCGATCTTTCGTCCAGGAGTGACTGCGCCTTTGTGCTCGGCTTTTGGCGACAGCTTTGACAATGCTTTGACAATGCTTTGACAATGCTTTGACAATGCTTTGACAATGCTTTGACAGCTTGGAGGTTTGAGGTCCCAGCGGCCTCAGACCTTCGGAACCGCCCTGAGAGAGGGAGAGGTCCAGCCCTGCCAGGGATGGAGTCAGATTCGGAAGCGTGAGCCAAGCGGGAAGCTCAAAGCACCCGGCCGTCTATTAAGGGCGGATCTGCGGGCCGGAGCTGTGGGCTCTGGACGCTCGGGTGGCCTCGGAAGAGGGAAAGCTCGAGACCGCCATGGCTGAGCATCTCCGGTGCCAGGCCAACCCACTGAAGCCATTCAGTGTACCTAGATTAGAATCACATGGAATGAGACCGACAGCTGTCTCAACTTGCGAGGGGAAGCACCATCTGCTGTTGACCAGGAAATAGGACGAGCCAGCCTAGCAGACTCATCGTCGCATCAGATGACTTGCTTGCTTCGATTGGATGTAACCTTCAAGGGCTGCTTGATCAACGGCTCCAATCGTCTGTACTCCTCAGACACACAAAATCGCACATAACTCGGCGACCGCAAAAACCTAGACAAAAGCAGGACAGTCCTCCACTGGAGAAACAGCGTCAGACTTGGAAGCCTGGCATGTCAGGCATGTGGCATGCTGTGTCGAGCATCCCTCTGCCATGGCACCGGGGGCGTTTTCGCAACGAGGGCTGGTAGAGGATCTTCCCCTTCAGGCGCTTCAGTGTTCAATGAATTTGAGCGATCCCTTTGCCCAAACCCTCCTGGAGACAGACCGGCCATTTGCTGGCTGGGATAGCTACTCCCTTCTTCCCATCTGTCAATGCTGGCGATGACGTCCAAGGTTTCTGCATTGCGCAACCGGCAATCCAGCCATGCATTACATTGACATGTCAAATACTGCAAAGGGTTGCGGGGTGCAGGTGTTTTCCGCTGTCGCGATTTCGCATTCACGTCATGTCCAGGGAAGGAAGTTAGGATGCATGATGATTCCCAGGCAATTAAAGATGCCGATGTAGCATTTTAGCAGCCTAGATGTCTTGCCCGGACTCCGCGAAAACAACAAGGAGGCCAAGAACCAGTGAAACACGGGACACCCAGATCCCAGCACACGAGTGGCTATCTGTACATTCGCGCAGAGAAGCAAATAAGTTGCCAGGAAGCCCCAGTGAAGCGCATGAGGAAGCAAAGGACAAACAAGAACTGCCCGATAAAGAGCAGCGCCCGCTCTTGGGGTTGGCTTGGACTCGCAGCTCACTTCTGTCCAACGTCCCAGCTGTCTGCCAAAGTCGGTAAGAATGTGGTGAACTCCAGATGCAGTCAGAGCCAAAGCAGGTGCTGCCAATGCGAAGTTTGGTATTTGTTTTAGTTGCCAATAGCAGAACAGCCCTCCCTGCCAATACTTCTTCTGCACATGCATGTATATGCTGGGCATGGAGCCCTGGCACCAATCCGGAGGTTGCTCGGAGAGCTTACATTCTCCAGCTTCAGCACAAGCATCTCCGGCGTAGCACTCTTTCTGCCATGCATACGCTTGAAACACCACGAACGGGCCGACACTTAATGTCACTCCTAACATCAGCACAGCATGCTTCCTTGAACGTTCGACCAGCGTCCGAAGCAGTGTGTGTCCTCTCTGTAGATCCTGGACGATAATGAAGAGACATTGGTAGGCCAAGAAGCCTGCGTTCAGTATTCCGTTGGACCTAAGCCCGGTCCCTATCCCAAAAAGCAGTGCTCCTAGCCAAGGTCGGTTGAGCTCCAGCAGCAGAAGTCCGCCAAAGGAACATGCAGCAAAGGGGCTCTCTGTATAAACACTGCTGAAGAAGACATTTGCAGGTGAGAAGCAAAAGACCATGGCAGAGCGAAACGCAAGCAGCTGGTCACGCAGCACCAGCAAGCCCAGCCGGTAGAGCAACCACGCAGCAAGCACAAAGCAGCAGTTCGTAATAACTAAGCCTATTGCTACAGTTGCAGATGGCCCGATGTGGGGCACGAGGATGCCAAGGGTCCGAGTACCGATCGACATGGCCATAGGCAAGACTGGCATGAAGGCATAGTCCTCTTCTTTCTGGTAGCCTTCCAAGGCAATCGTCGTGAAGCGAGCAGCATCCCATCGTGTGAAGGCCATGAGCCATCGAGATGTCGACAGCCTTTCAACCGAAGTATCGGGGTTGTGATCTGGGATGATCCAGTCCGACAAAACGGATAGGGCGATCACCGTTACTCGAGAGACGACTGCAAAGCGAACTATCCTCAAGTCTGGCGAAGTCAGATCTTCCCGACGTGACTTCGCATTCGGACTGCCATTTCTGACGGAATGAGCAGTCGGGCTCGAATCAATTGAAAGACCTCTTTCCAGTGTTCGCACTTTGACTTGCATGGCGGCTGACTCATCCTAGGGGAACGCAAAGAATTTTGCATGGTTAGGGCGTGCGATGTGGCTGCTTGTAACAAGTCTTGTTGGAGCTGTGACAGGTGAAGCTCTCTTTGACATGTTGGAGTGCTGAACTGAACCAATAGAGGCCACAACAGCACATCGTCACAGACGGATATGATATGACATGATATGGCATGATATACATATGAGGGAATGTATGTATGTATGTATGTATGTATGTATGTATACATATGCATATATATATGTATGTATGCAACCGCCCCCCTCAAGGATCTACTGTTTTCGTGTGTTGGAGAGCCAGATGCAGCAAACAGACAGCAAGGTTTATCTTTTAAGCAGAGGAACTGGCGAGAATGCAAAAGGTTGGACATGCATGATTTTGACGCTATTACAATTACACCCAAAGAAGGAAACAAGACTAGCAGGTGTAAAAGCGGTGAGCGAACAGAAACAGACGCGCGCTCTTTTCTTTTCTTTGCTTTGGTCTGACCTTTTGTGCGGTGCGTTTTAATTTTGAATTAATACAAAGGAACTAAGTGCATGCGTGATTTTGTCATCTAAGAGGGCACACACAAAGCGAAATGATAACGGATTCAACTTTCACGGCACATCCTATGACCTATATCTAACACTACATTTTGTGGATGATGTCGACTTTAGGATTCCATCACATGTTCATGTTGTTTGTCCTTTATCCCTTAGTCTTAATTTCTCTTTCGAGGTCTAGAGGCTAATCCTATAACGAGAGTATGTTCGTTGACCTTTCTCGTTAAATATGAGGACACAAAGTGAATGCATGATTTAAGCGCGAAAGGCGAGGCTTTTGGATGGCCTGTGGTTTAAGGAAGAAGAAGCAAACGAAAGCATGTGCGATGCGCGTTCTTTTCATTGAAACACAGCTCTTGGTTTGTGGGAGTGGGCAACCAATGCCCCATTTTAAATTTTAATGTAAATGAAACAAAGGGGTGAAATGAAATGAAGCGTATGCGTGGCTTTATTGTTACGAACATGAGGGGCATGAATTGAGAAGATACTATTAACGAAAGGCATAAACGAAAAATAAAGGAAGACAACTCAACAGAAGAAAACACAGAAAAATTGTAAAGAGAAAAGCAACAGGAAGCAAAGCATGCTTTCTTTCTTTCGTCACTCCATCACTTTTGTTCCATCAGTGTTTGCTTTTGCATGTGTATCTGTTGTTCTAGAGGTGTAAAAATGTGACCTTTTGAAACAAAAAGCGTACTGCAAGCACATGAAAAGAGGAAAGATCGTGAATGAAAAGAAAATGAAGGCGTGCATTCTTTACCCTTCATTTCACTGCATTACATTACTGTGGCTTTTTTCATTGTATGTCGATAGAAATATCGCATGTGCTTTCTCTATTGGAATAAACAGGCGTACACTTCGTGTCTTTGTTTTATTTATTTCATCGGACTAAACACAAATGCGAGCCCTACATTCCTACATAACACTTAACTCATCATCTTGGGGCTTGATACTTGGTTCGCTAAAACCGTCAACTCTGCTGACTAACGTGAAAGAACAGAAACTTCGCATCCACGAACTGTCAACCTCCTGCGGTGTCGAGTGGCAGGTCTACCCAGCCACTTTGGGGACTTGATTCTTTGTGCCAAAAGAGCAAACTAATACAACGATGTGAAATGAAACAGGCGAAACAAAGAGAAGTGCCCATGATCATCTCTTTCATTACACGAAAATTACTTCTTTTTCGGTGTTCTTGTGGTGTTTTGTTTAATCAAAAGAGAAGCATGCATTCACTCACTTTGTTTCTTTCTTTACCATTAGGCAAGATAGGTGATAGAATATTAACTTGTGGTTGCAGTTCATCCGCTACCATGAAATTCTAGGTGCTTCCAAGATATCTTCCTGGTGACTGGGCGGTAGTGACCCAAAGGATACAGCCGCCATGTGATGAAGGGAGCAAAGACCAAGCTCGTTCCTTCTTTGGTTCCTTTACGGCCAGCAACATATGGGATCTTGGATCTTGGAAACCGGCCTTGGCCCCGCTACAAACCGGTACGAACCGGTACAACTTGTGCCCGGGGGGATCCAAGATTCCAAGATCCAAGATTGCTGCGGAGTCTTTTCTTGGAATCTTGGATACCGGAGCCCGGTCCGGTAGAACTTGTACCGCAGCAATCTTGGATCTTGGACTCCCTTGGACTCTTGGATCCCCCCGGGCACAAGTTGTACCGGTCTGCACCGGGGCCAAGGCCTGTACCCGGGATCCGAGGGGTGGTGTTCACCCAGCCACAAATTGCAGATCAGCTAGCCCTCCCCCTCGAGGATCTACTGTTCTCCTGCGGTGGGGCTCACCCAGCCACAAAATCGTAGATCCATGGGTGGGGCGGTACCCCATATATATATATATACATACGTAGATATATATATATATATGTGTGTGTGTGTGTATAGAAACAAACAACTATATATGCACAACTGTTGGGTAACCACCGTGCTTGCACTGTGCCCAAAACACTCATGCCAGAAAACGAACTCCATGATTTTCCACCAGCTTATACAAAAAGCACCTCCCAATCTCTGTCAGTCAAGCCTGCCAAAACCTGCACCAAAAACGCCACCTGATCAAAATGCGAATCCACCTTGAAAGCAATACAGACTGGCCCCCTCATCGGGCGATCACGTGAGCTGAGGTCTTTTTCCCAAGCGATCTTAAGCAGCTCCAAGCTTGCCATACAACGAGAAAGCTCGAGAGGGTCTGTTTGTCAAAGAAACGCGGCCCCACGTCTAGTTTGCCTAGGCATGAATCAGACAACCTCCCACCTCTGTGGCAAAGAATCTCGGACAACAGTTCTCCTCTCTTCCGTACCGGACAGAATGGTCTGAACAAGAATATTCATACCAGGTTCCGGCTGTGGTTCGTTACCAGCATCAGCATGCGCCAACGAATAAGCGAATTCATCATACATGTGGTATGACGGTGAAACAGTACCTGTATGGCTACAGCGCCCAACCTTCAAGTGTCACCACCGTCACCAAGTTTGTGTGCGAAGAGTGCTTCACATCTAAGCGTGTATCTAAAGTGCGCAAAATACTACGGATTACTACGACTGGTCCAAATCTGTTGTCCAGTTTCTGAGAACTCACTAACCAGGGAAGGTCTTGCGATCAACCTGGGCTTCACCAAAGCTGTCAGAGAATTTCAGAATTCCAACTGAGGCCCGGCATGTGACAGCGTATGTCCTGCTTGGCTTGTTGTCGAAGTAAAAGTCACTTCCTCAACAGATGCACAACAGCGGGAGATGTCTGTGAAACAAAGATCCGTGGCTTGAAACACTCGTGGTTGAGCGAGCACCCCATGATCGAGAACCCAACTGTCGCGGCCGCGTTTGAAGCAGTTTCTGCATGCATCAGATTTGGAGGGTTGGCTCAGGTGAGTTTAGCTTATCAGTTATCCCTACTACACAAGGTCACACGGCCTGGGTGCTCGCTTTGCTGCTCACCTTCTGCAGATTAGCGGCTTGAGAGCTGACATCCAAGTGACTAAAACTGAACACGCCTGGAGCGTCCATGAGCGCTGGTCGGTCGCCGAAGAGCAAGCTCTTGACGGAAGACAGCGGCCACGGAAGTTGGAAGACACTGGCCCCTGTCTTGCAAAATGTGGGGAGGCAGAGCCGCACCAAAGCTGTGACCATCATGCACAGAACAGGCCTGTCTCGTGCAAATTGCGCACCCATGCCTCCGCAATTGACAATCGTACATTTAGCCTTCACAGCAGATGCCAAGGTCGCCGCCGGAACTGGGCTGACACCGAGTGCCAGCGCCAACTCCTGGCAGAAGTGGATGCAGTTGTGGCCTGGCAATTGCGACGCTCTTTGAGGAGGTCTAGTCAGAACAAGACAATGGTCACAGCTTCGAGGACACGACGGAGGAGATCGTAAGTCCCTGCGACTCTTACATTCGCATGGGTCCGGTCCGGAACCAGAATCGCTGCAGCGCCTCCAGGCCATTTCGTGGCAAGCTTTGCTCGGATCAGGTAGCGCACCTCCCAGTCCTGATGAGAAGATCAACCAAGATGCAACTTTGTCCAGCATTTCTGCGGCCTTGAGCATTGTGCTGCCGAGGTTGACGGACTGCCTGGGACAAGGCAGCGTCCCAGCAGCACTAACACTAACACAGCAGACATGCCGAAAAATTCCGATACGTGCGCCTGTAAACGTGAACAGGATGATGTCTCGGCCGCAGACTCTTGCCTGCCAGCACAACCACTTCAAAGCAGGTCTCTCAGGCAAACATTGGCGACCACCAACCAAAACACATCAATCAAGTCGGCGCCACAAACCCCGCAGGATGTCGGATTTGGTGTGCGATAGAAAGCCCACTCTTCACCATAAACCTTCTTGTCAGTGACACACGAGAGTAGGCCAAGGAAGGAAACAGTGAGCACCTCAATAGCGGTGTGGAAGGCTCCGATGGTGTTGAACCTAAACCGCTTGGCACGAAGTTCGCTTGCAATGAGAACACACAACGACTGAAAGGCACTGTCCAAGCTGATGGCATGGTGTTGCACAGCATCGAATTGGGAACCGATAAAGCGGAGGCAAGGTCAAAAATGTTCAAGAAGACCTGGGCAAAAGCATTGTATATTCACTGGTCCTGCAAGGATGCAGCCGAGCACCGTGTTTGGCAGGGCGGCTTTCATCGCACTCTCGAAGTGCACAACCTCGTCAGAGTAAACTGGAACAAGTTCTTGGCATGCTATCAGTGCGACTTCCGTGCGGCCTCCTCGATAGGAGAAGGGTTGCTCGTGCAATCACTCTTGGAGTCGCGAAACCTGCAAATTTCGTTCGGGCACTTCTCGAGATTACACCTACAATCCTCCTGCATAGCAGGAGTCATGAATCGCGATGGTGAGTTGAGGAATGCATGTCAATGCACCTTAGTATATTTGCGGTCAACACTAATGCGAGAATGTTTGGACAGTGTCCAGCTTGTAGCTGCAGCTATTTAATGGACTTCGTTGCGATCTGCCCAAACTGATTCAGTTCCTGCAGCCTTGCTTGCACTGTGGGTTCGTGGTGGGCGCATGGCCCTGCAACTGGTAGACAACATGAACAGGCCAGGCTGACGTGAGCGCGAGGTCTGTGGAGGAGCCTAGGCACAAGGCCCCCACAAACTCAGGACACTTTCTTCTCTGGGCTCTGGGACAAAGGCCGACGGTTCCCAGCAAGTGTCTTTGGCCTGGCAATGCAGTCTTGAATTTCTACACAGCACGACTCACACACTGTGGCCAACCTAAGGGCATCCATTTCTTGTGGTGCGCAGGCTCCTGCCGGCTGCACTACCCTCTCGCATGCCACGACGCGATTCGCATGTGCACTGTGTGCAAGGGATCCATTCAGGTCCGTTGGGTTTAGGATAATAGACATGGGTGAACCCTAAGGGTCCACGTACTCAAATAGTATATACCTTGGCCTTAAAGTAGTCCCTCTAGATGTCCAACAGCCCCCAATCTCAGCTGGGCTCCAAGCCCAGTCATCGCGTCTGAACTGCAGCCAATCTCGCTCCTCACCTGAGAGCGTTACTTCCAGAAGAATATTATCAGATTCTGGAGACCCCGTCCGGGAAGCTGTTTATGATGTCAGCAAAATTGTCGAAGAAACTGTAACAGCCTTAACTAAAACGCCATTAGGACTTACCTTGCTAGCGATTCGAGAAAATTCAGCGGCCCGCACCCAGTTGCCCTCGCAAGCCGGATTTGCTTGCAGTACCGTGCTTGACCTTCTCCCTTCTTGGGTTCAGGTCGTCAGCCTCTAGAGCATCATGCAATGAACTGCTGCCTGTTCATCTACCTGACCAAAAAACGCTCTGTCTGTTGCCATCGGAACTCCTCAAGCCTTCTTCATGAATCTCTCCCATCTAGGGCAGCATTCTATTGCGAGGGACGACGGGTGTCAGCACCTGTTTGAATGGTTGCATCTCGAGCCCAGCGAGAGGCTTGTGTGACAGAATTCCAAGTTGCGGACTTCCGAGGGAGGCTGGGGAGTTGTTGGGGAGGAGGGAGGAGGAGTCCAAGCATGAACGGAGAACACAGACGAAGACTAGCCAACAGCACTGCATGTCAAGGCGCTGTCGAAGTCCACCGGCCCCACCACACATCGGATCTGGGCATCGGCCTGTGCTTGAGGCCGAAGTCGGACGCCAGAGCTGCAGACGAAGTGTCATGAGGCATGAAGGGCTCAGGCCTCCGAGATCTCCAATCCAGTGCCCGAGACGGACTCCCAAGGAATGGTCAAGCCTTCTGAGGCTTGGTCAAAGCCCGGCGGAACCTCCACGCGTTTTTCATGCGTAGGGCTTAGGCAATAGGGAACACAGGCTCAGACCTCAGACGCACAGGCCGAGCCTCGATTTTGCAGTCGCTCACGGGCTGGCCGTCGATGCTCGTCTTGTAAAAGTAGTCCCCAGGCTGCGATTGGGCAAAACTCCGATGAGAAGCGACTTGGAAGGAAAAGAGGTCCGAGCCGTAATGCAGAAAGTTCGCAGGGTGTTGTTCCTGTCCAGACGGGACCCCGCGAAATCATATTGGCACCATGTTAGAGCAATGAGGCAGCGCCTGATTCTCACGATCTGCGCCACCACCATGCCTCATACGACTGGTTTGACCATCTCAGCTTTCCCCATGCGCTTTCAGCTCCAAGCATAGAGGAAAAAAGACCGCGCAGGAAACGTTTTTCTTGAGTGTCGCTGGGTGCGAAGGTGCCGGCTGTCACAGGGATCGGGCACGTTAGGGTCGCCATCAAGGAACAAGCAATCAGGTCAAGAGGAAAGCAGGGAGGGATGAAGGGATTGATGAAATTGAAGCAAAGGAATGAGTCGGAATGAGGATTTTGAGAAAACTGGGCGGGAAACCTAAACCCTAAGATAACCCCCCTATGCACAAGGTAAACCCTAAAATGTCATGTTGGGAGGACAACCCTTCAAACCAAACAAAGGTGATATTCGCTGGCGAACCCTGAAATACGCAATAGTTGATCTTCAACGTGAAAACCCTTCAAGGTGATGTTGAGAGGAAAAGCCTTCCATCCCCAACAGGGAGATGTTGGCTAGCAAAATCCCACAATGCCAAGAGGTGGTGATTTTGAAAAGCGATGTTTAATGGAACACGGGAGATGCTTCCCGTCAAACCCTGAAAGCCGACAGCTCCAACAGCTGATTTAGAGCGGAAAAAGGTTCCGCCCCTAAGCGGGGGATGTTGGCCTGCAAACCCTAGAACTCCAAGGAGTGATGGTGAATGGTAAAGCCAACACGTGAAGCTGACCGGAAGATGTCGCCCCGCAGGGGAGGCATTGACTTGCGACCCTCAAAACGTATATAAAGGCGGCGTTCAGCGCAAACCTTGGAAACTGACGTGAAATGGACGGAGAACCGCTCAGACCCCAAAAGGAAGAAGCTTGTACGCGCAAACCTTGAAAGACTGAAGGGTAGTGTTCAGTCCTAAACCGTAAAAGTCCTCATGGGAGATGCTCACTTACAAAGCTCCGCTTAGTAGAAGGAGAGATGCAGAGTTCCCTGTATCACACAGAGAACCGTGCGACGGAGCATGAGGAAGTGGGAGCTTAGGAATCTGATAGTGCCTGGATATGGATTGCAAGGGCAAGAACTGCCCTCCCACAATATGCGTTGCCCGAGTCGGTCTGCTTTGTCTGCAAAAAGCTTTTGCAGTTGCTTTTTGTGGGCTCATGGAGCGCAGGTGCAGCGGGGCTCCTTTCTCGAAGGGGGACCAAGCTTGATCACCTGGCAATCCCAGCACATACTAGCAAGGGAGTCTTCCAGCCCTTTTCCTGCGAGGCATCCAGAGCTGTCTTGGCAACTGGAAAACTCCAGCTGCCCCCCGCCTAGCTCTGCCCAGAACTCGCAGAGGTGGCTGGTTCTCCCGGTGCTCTGGCACCAAGTGTTTGTGAAATGGAGGTCAAGTGGTGGAGGCGGCCCAAACTAATCAAGAGCAGCAAGCTCAATGGTGGGCACTCCAGTCGCCGCGTCCACGGCAGCAGAAGGGACGCAACAATCTCCCGGCAACGACTTCATCACGGAGAGCTTCAAGAAAAGTATGTCAGAGGTTCTCGACTTATGCAGAACGAGCACCACCTCGGCTTGGAGAGAAGTGGTTGAATCGCTGTCCCAAGCAAAGCTCTCGGTCTCGGCAAGAGAAAACCGTCTGGCCGAAGGGGTCGCAGTAGGAGCGGCACACCAGGAACTCGAGACACAGCGAAAGCTCGTGAGAGACCGCTACGTGTAAGCTTCTCTCATGTCTCCGTCAAGAGCAGCATGTGGGCTGTTGAGCTGGTGCAGCCGAGCTCCTCCACGCAACGCAAGCGACGCACGTTGCCTCGGTCCTTGCGCACGGCTACAAGGTAATAGGCAATGCCAGGAGTAGCATGCCAGCCGGGTGGCATCGTCCACCAGGCCACCCAGTGAGATGGCTTCAAGTCGGTCTCCACAAGCTCTTCGAGATGTCTCATGTTGTCCTTGCCGTAGAACTGTGCCCAGAAGGCCAACTGAATCACACCAAACTTCTTTACGACGCGCCATATCTTGGCACGTGATTCAAAGTCGGCCTCCGTGAAGGAGTAGGTGGCCACAAACAAGGAATCCTGAAGCTTGCTTGTGTCTAAATGGCTCACAAGCTCATCACTCAATGAATTCTCCAACACAATCCTCATATTTCCAGTGGATCGCACGGTTCCTTGTGGCACATCCATGCCAAGGACTGCTGGCACGCCAGAATAGTGAAGCCAGTATCTCTGCATTAGAATCATAGTCGGAAAATCATAAACGAAGTGGACCCCGGTGTAACCAAGGTCAGAAAACGTCGCAGGAAGATTGCCGGTGCCTCCTCCAAATTCGACTACCTGTTCCAGTTGGGACAACTCGAGCCCAGGCACTGCTTTTCGAAGCACCCTCCAATGGTTCAGCTGCTCCACTCGGTGCATTTGAAAGCGCCCTTGAGGGCGATGCCGGAACTTGACCTGTGGAGCGCCGAAAGGGGGTGCCAAATGCAGTGCATCAGCGTATGAAGCATACTCAGCGTCGCCCAGTAGTTCATCCAGAATGACCTCACTTGTCTGTTGAGGCCAGTGCCACACATGCGGAGGCCACATCTCCACAACCTGGCGAGCTGCGAAGTTGGCACAGTCATCGGGAGTTGCCTCGTGCACAGCCAGCTCTCGCATCCAGGCATCCCATTCGTCTCCAGTGGCTGGACCCAGCAAGGCAGAAAGCTTCGCACCGTCTTTGCAAAGCTGCTTTCCCAAAGCATCTGTGCGACAGCTAGGCTGGTAGCCAGGGTGAGCCTTGCGCCAGGCTGCCAGTGCTTTCCGGTATTCTTCAAATTCAGAGCCAGTTGCCTTGGCTAGCGCGGCCTCTTCCAGCCGATTCAGCCTCTCGCAACTGTCATCGCGAGGATTCGCAGGTGCAGGCCCAAGTTGCTGCATGAAGGGGGATGCTCCTGCGAAGCCTGAGCGCCTTTGAAGAACGATGGCAGCAAGCAATGTGGCCGCTGCATGGATCCACAACAGCATTTTAGAGTAGTTTCAACTTTGGCTTTGAGCCGAGCAAACTTGATCCGAAAAGACAGCTGGGCCATACAACTGAAGCTGTCTAGGTCACGTCTTCAAGTTTGCCTCTACCGTTGGTCTGCACAGCCTGTGCAGGTAGGCAAGCAGCTCCGTCAGCACTTCACGAGCGTGCTAGGGCACGAAAAAGCTTTATCGCAACAGCTAAAGTTGCTAAAGTATCTGCAGTCTGGCTGTGCAACGATGTGAATGCAACACAACTTGGCTCCAGTGATGCCTCAAGCTAAAATTGCTGCCTCTGGATACTCAAGACTGGAGGATACCCAACGTGTCTCCTTGGATTGGTACCCAACTAAGTCAAACAAGGGTACTTTACGAATACGATTAAATCGAGCAGCCCTAATGGCGGAAATTGACAAACGCCCGCATCCCGCGTCTCTCTAATCGCGAGGGAACACGGGCAACATATGCGGCTAACAACTACACGCGGTAGTTGCCCTCACACAGACGCTCGTTTACGTCCGTCATGCTCGGATACTTGAAATCCCTGAACCTCTCTGAAGGTTCTTCGGAAGAATCATCATAAGACTCCATGCCGTCCACAAACAGCCAGGTCGACCTGCGTATCTCATGGACGATCTCTTCGTCGACTTGACGGCAGCTCCAAACCGGAGAGCCGCATGAAACCCACCCGAACTCCCAAACCAAACGAGGCAGGCCGAGGATCAACCGCTGAGCTACAACACTGGCTCAGATTCCGGAACCACCGGGATGGAGTTCCTGGAGCTGAGGTGCCAGCTAGTCTTGGAGGAGCAAGGACAGCGAAGGCATGGAAACGACACAGATGTGAAAACTGTGGCGTGTTGTCGGTGACGGTTCAAGGTTCGAGTGCTCAACTGCTTGGGCTAGAGCTCAGTTAATTGGGGCTGGCGGCTCTTCAGGTCTGTGAAGGGCATCAGCTGTGAAATCGCGGATGGATACTCGTGGCGAGATACGTGGGAGCCAAATGCCGCAGATTGTGTGGTAAAGAAAAGCAGGACATGCTGCTCAGTTGCTTGAACTGCTGCTGTGGTTTGAATTCCAAGCATTTTCACTTCATCTGCTGCCCGACTATTGGTCCATTGATGCTCTACTGCTATCGCTTGACGAGTCTCGAGCTAGTGAAACTTGAAACTAATGTCTGGATCCTAAAGCGATCTGAGGGCCGAAGCACTGCGCGACCTTGCGAGGAGAGGGATTCAGGTGCAGAATGCAATTTCCGAGACAAGCATCGCAGCAAGCCTACCAAGCGATCCCCACGCCGGATCTCGAGATTCTCGAGGCACGTTGTTGCCCTGGTGCATAAGGTCCTTCGACTCACGCTTGAACGCTTGCTTCCCGGATCAACTTGCTTTGAGTACCAGTCTGCCCTCCTCGTGCCAATCTGCAGCACCCGAATCCTCCTTGGAGGAAGCACCTCTTGGAGTCGTTGCTCGAGTCCGAGAGAAGCACGTTAATGACGTTCATGTAGGACAACATAATCGCTCTGATGGTGCGAGCCTGTGCTTTTGGATGTCAAGTCGTTCATCTGGCGCTCGTGCCTGCGAATTCAAGAGCCATCATTGGCAGGGCGACGCCTTACCTGTCCGCTTTGGCTGCGAATCACGAAATCTTTGCCTCAATGCTGCTGCGGTCCGCCGGCGCTGCTCAGGCCAAGCCTCAGTTGAGAAAAGCAACACTTCCACATTGGGCCAAAATCCAAGACTCGACAGAAGTCAACCTGAGACCATGTCCCAGAATGTGGCAGATGCGTAGTGCACCAGCGGCTGCTCACTGCACAATGCGCAACGACTCAAGTGACTCAGTCTTGTTCCGCAGCTTCGACGACTTTCATCTGCGTGCATCATGCCTCTGCGGTCTGGAGAGTGACATTGGCTCTGGTCGCCATGCCGCTGGCATTCTGTCGACCTGACAATCTCATACGAGAGCAGGAATGCCCAAAAAGGCAGGTTTGGAGAAGACTCCAACACCGAGCAGCCCGCTACATTGCGGAAGCCCGGCGCGCGGTCCTGTCCGTCACTCTGCGCCGCAGTATTCTCAGTCTTGCAGCTTCAGCAATCAAGATTCGGAGGCAGACCCACAAAGGTAGCGGCAACAAGATTCTGACGTGACACATTCACCGAGGAGAACTAGAAAAAAGGCAATAGCCCTTTCCTGTTGGCCATCAAGGCACCCAAGAGGCACAGAAAGAGATATCAAAACACTGCGCTTGCCGCTCGCCGCAGAGCAGACCAACAAGTAAACAACAAACCGCCTTCGGCTACTGGACAACAGTCATATCATGTAATCACCGTGAACTGCAGCGATCTGCAAGAAGACAGTGTCCGGAAAGTGACGACCGCTGGTCGTGCGATGGACCGTCGGATTCATGAAGGGGTATGGATTGTAAGCCTGGGCAGACCGCATGAGGCACATGACGACGATCACTCTCTCCTAAGCACTCCTAAGCATCCGGCTCCGGGACCAGGAGTCTCGAGGCATGTCCTGAGCTCCCAGAGGCTCGATAGAATCGTAGAGCCTTTCCCTGTTCGGACACGGAGCTTGCTGCCAGCGAATCCGAGAACGGTGTGGCCATGGGCTTGCTGTGCTATCTTGAACCTCGGAGACGACTCGGAAGCCTCGCTCTCGCGCCCGACAAGGGGCTTTGAGGAGCCCGCGACCAACTCGGCATGATGCTCAACCGCACCTGCAGGGAATCACGACCACCAAGGCGTCGGCAGGTCAGCTTTGCAGGAGAACTCTGAAATACGCTCTGCCTTGCTGCCAAGTGGCATGCCGCCAAAGGGTACTATCTACTACTGGATCAGCGATGGGATGCAGCCAAAATGGCGGCACGCGAGCTAGAAGCATGGGCAGAGAAGCTCTTCATATCTCTTCATCCGAACCAAAGCCAGCGCATCGGACCGCATAATAGCCATGCAAACTGCATCATGTTTGAGAGCCGTAGCAAATTCTGAAGCATAGTCAACTTGACTGACCGTGCTGTGAAACCGGCAGCCGTGTCGAACCCCACATCAGTGGGCAGGACTTGCCAGGGAGTGGAGGTGTTGAGTGCAGTAAGGTTGGAGCTCTTACGCAATATGGCAGCGGGGTGCCGACACCGATCACCCCAATGCATCCATCATGGCACATCTGTCTCCGAATCGCTCGTCATCCACAATACCTGCCAGCATCTGCCAGCCAGAGAGCTCCCAGCTGCAACAACTCAGCTAAAACACAAGGGCACCACACTCCTCAGGCGGGCCATACGGGCCTGGGACGGAGGTATTGGAGTGATGTGCAGGGCCGGAGCAGTCTTGCTGTTGTTCTGAAAATTTTCGCATGACGAGTCTAAGCCGGGCACCTCCGGAGAGCTGTTGTGTCTCGCACTCCACAGCAAGCTTGAGTCTCATGGCCTAGAGCAGCGTTTTCATGACGCAGTTAACATAACAGAGACATGTTGGCAAGAAGGCACCCGGCCTCGTTGCCGAAGATGCGCAAGCATTCTTGCTCAGTCCAGAAATTCCCACAGTTCTCTGCCCTGCAAAACGTGCAACAGGCACATGAAAATTGAGACAAGTTGACAGCATGGCTCCCCTCCTGAACCAGAGGTAGTTCCTCAATGCTTCCTGATGCCGCGAATAGTCTCCCGCCACAGGCATGCAATACTTGGGATCATCTTTGTCCCACCACGCCTGCTAGGACGAGCTTCGGTGCTCCGCCAGACATGCTCCCAAGGTGTATGCACCTGGCCTTGCAGGTGCAGCTGCCCATCCTTCCTGTCTCGTCTGTTGTTTCACAGTCGAGGTCGGTGTCACAGCTTCTGCCAGCCTGACCGAAAAGGGACAGACTAGCGGTGACTAGCGACAAAGAGGCCCCCGGCTCCGGGCCTGCTTGGACTGTGCCGGCGGAGCACATTTGCCATCCCTGCGAAGGCCGGGACAAGAATCAGGAGCGCAATCTACACGCCCTGCAATAGCAATACAAAAAGCAGAAGAGCTTCAGGCACTGACCAGCAGCTACACATGCATGCTGTTGTCAAGTGCCACCTGTCCCTCCAGCCAAATTGGCAAAAGACGTCCTCGGCCGCCAGTGCGCCTGGTGACATCTCCAGTCTGCTCTGCTCAAGTCGAGTATGTGGATACTCGTAGGTGCGGCCTATTGGAAGCGAGAAAAGTCGGCGGCAGCGAGGCTGTGGTTCACCCACGTTGCAGCGCATCCCGGGCTGACCTGAGCCAATGTAACGTCCGTTCAAGAAGTCTTAGAACATTGGTGTTCAGACGCTCAGCCATCTGCATTCTCGGTCTTCTGAGCAAGTCATGTCCTCTTCACGCTGGGCTCTGCAGTACTGAACCTGAGCTTCCAGGACTTGAGCTTGCAACTTGTACCTCTGTCCTACATGGTCGCACAGCCAACGTGCAACAGAGCAGCCCAGTATGGATTTTGTCCGCCGGTCGGGTCGGACGGGCAGTAAAAGCCAAGATGAGGGCAGTCGAAATCGCTCTCGCAAGTCTGATTGGCATTGTACCTGAGCCCCCGTATGCGGCTTTCGCTCTCAGGCCGCCGTGGCGCTTCATCTGCTACTCCGGGCTCGTGACAGTACAATGCAGTATGCCTGTTGCCCCAAACTCGGAAGCTTAAGGCAGGTACGGCTGGAAGGGCATGCAAGCGCCATCTAAGCATCTTCGCATGCCATAGATGCAGTCCTGCGTGCTACAGCGGGTGGGCAGAGAGAACCTTGACTATTGCAGGCGCAGTGCACCGGAAACATCCTGGTCATTCGCACAAGGCATGCCGACCTGAGCACAGATGTCTAGTTTCAGTGAGCCGGAACCAACTCCTTGAAATCAAGGAGTGTCCCCGTCAGCTGTAAACTGCAGAAGGTGCACCTTGTTGCGCCAGCGGCACACCCAGTTTGTCCACTGCGTCAGCGGCTGTGGATCCCACCTGAGAAAAAGGTCAGGAAGTCTGCAGCTCTGGCCGAGTGTCCCATCCACGCACTGTAGGTTACTGAATGGCAACGGGAGTGTCTACACCTGGCCATCTGCTGGGAAGAAACAGAAATCGACACCTAGTTTTTGAGCATGCTGTGCAGACCTGCCTCATCCTCGCATCTGAGTGTCACTTGCTTTGTCTGCACCCTCTTCGCGTTTGTGGCAAGCCTGCTAGCCTCTTAGCTCTTCACTAGACTGGTGAACAGCTTTGCTTTTCTCGGGGCGTTCCCCTCGCTGGACTCGGCCCCACGGCGTGTTGGCTTCCATTCTGACACCACTACCATGAGCCCTCGCTGCCAGTGGTACCAGCTTCCCGCGGGATAGAAAGATGTAAACGGTAGTGCTTCGGCCGAGCCACCACAGTGCCAGGCACACGTGCTGAGCATGGTCCGCAATCGTCCTCACTTGGCATTAATTTGCCCGCGCTAGTGCCAAGCACAGGAACCGACCTGTCGACGCAGTTGCTGCAGTCTCCAGGCGGATGACACATCTCGTCCGACGGACAGAAGACCTGGCAGAAACCATTGGCAAGCTCAGAAGACGGGCCAGATTCGGCTCTGGCGGAGCCTGGTTACCGTCTGCGTGGCAGACCTGTCTTGCTCGAACTGGCACAGACACAGCCCTATCTTTCACACAAACTGTTCCAGAGGCTCGGCCTCTGCAGAAGGCTGCACGCAAATGGAAAAGGCACGATCTGTGGCACTCTTCCATCCGCATGCCTTGTCTTCTCAGCTGAAGCTGCACGGTGGAAATTCTGGACTGCAACTGTGAGATGCCTTGCAGTCCTCCTTGCAGTCCGAGTCAAAGCTGCAGTAGTACTGTCGTGGATTTCTTGCGTTGCACACCTTCAAACAAGTTCTACAACTTGTTGTCTAAAGACTCTCTGACCTTTCTCGACCCCTGGCTGACGGGCCTCAGGGGTGACCTGCTGCCTGGGCACCGACTGGAGTCGTCGCGCCGCATCCTGGCAAGCGGAAAGCGATCGCCGAACATGCCCGAACCACCACCGACATCTCCTGTGCGTCACGTGTCTCTCTGACCTCAGCAAACGCTGAGGCAACTCGGCGTTCCTCCGTTCCTCCCGTTCCTTTGTCTCTGATGTCTAAGATCAGAGCCGCATTTCTCAGAGACAAAAAGATCTCTCCGATGCGAGCGAACCTGTCAGAGCCAGACCGGAGCATCGGACTGAGGCGCTTCACATGCTCTTTCCGAGGTGGGCACTCTGCAGAGCTCAACACACCATCGATGTTCGTGTCAAGCTGCAAGAAGAGGGCTTCCGGCTGGGTGATGTTCTGTCAAGGCACTTCGTCAATCAAAAATCTCGCCATGCGTGAGGCTCAGGATCCCAGGGAGTGCAATTCCGCATCGGCCTCAATCTGGACACCTTCGATTCGAAATCCTTCTCCGCTTTTGCGGAAAGCCGCAAAGCCTCCGATCAGCGACCGCTAGGCAAGTCACGCGCTATGCAAAGCGCAGCAGGAGAACAGGCAAGCAGTACCAGCATTACGATTGCTGAGATGCGTGCTCATTGGAAAGTATGCATCAGCAGGCTCTGTCCGCTGAATCACTTCTGTTGCTATCTCCGGCACCGTCGTACCTGGCAAGTTGCGCAATAATCAGCGCAAGAACTACTGCAACGTCGTCGACGGCCTGCGCTGTCCCTCCAATACACCGTTGGCGCATCGAGAGCCCTGCAGGCACGGCGAAAAATCAATTCATCTCGGAAAGTTATCGCAAGCCTGCCTGTCCTCACATAGCAAGGTCAGCGTGTTCCACTGGCAATAGTCCGTGGGACAAGAAGTGATGTGAAGGAAGGTCATGCCTTGGTGGGAGAACTCGGAGGCTCAACCATCTGCGCCTTCAGCACTGTCCCTCGTAAGCGCTCGACAGGGTCGAAAGCAGATGCCTTGCCCCTGCACGAGCGCATGTTTATCGCTGTGCGCACGGTGCTGGCAATGGCCGCTTGCCGCTAGCCTCAGCACACTCCTTCCCCATGCCGCATTCCTCGTTGTACCTCATAGAACAAGTAAACGGAGCCCACTCGAGTGGAATGGTGTGGGGCACTGGGCCGGGACGGAGAATGGCGGATTCTCGCACTGACAAGTCGTCGGGGCTGTGCCATTCCCATATGCACAGTTTGTGCAGATTTTGCCGTCCTGTCAAACAACTGAGGCCAAAACAACACACTCCAGACCTGCCTCCTGCCCCTTTGGATATGAGATGTCGTTGGTTTACGCAGGTGCATGACTTGTCTCTGTGCCGCCCCGCTTTCAGCTAGTGAGAAGCGAAGCAGTCGCAACTACTACCAGTAGGTGCTTGCTTCGGTGTCGGCGAGCCCGGCACTGTGTTTCTGTGGTCAGGCCAGTCAGCGGCTGGAGTCAGAGACCACGAAAAAGTGCAACGCTCCGGTCCTGGCAGCCCTTTTCTCGTAGGAAGAATCCTTCCCGAAGCTCTCGACAAAGATCACTGTTCTGGTTCAAACCTGGACCGAAAACACTTTGGATGCAACAGTGGCTTGCACAGCCTCTTGCAATACTGTCAGAGTCATTGCTCTCCCAGATCTTTCTAGATCACGGGAAAGCTTAGGGTCAACACATTGACATCTGGTACATTGAGAAGGACCACGGTACCTCGACTCTTCAAGGTGTGAACCAGCAGCAAGCGCCTCTAGCCTCTGAATCTCCGCGGGATATGCGCACTGGAGCACTTCGAAATACTGTGTCTGGGCTGAACATAGACCTTACACAAAGAGGCACAGTCTGCTCTTTTCACAGGCATGGCATACCAGGTCTAACATGCAGCAGAGGGTCCACAACCGTGCTCGCAACTGAGCTCCAAGCTCAGGCAGGCAGCCAGAAGCAACCACATGGCCTCGCTAGAACGGGAGCCGCGACACTTCAGACGACAGAGGGCCAAGGTGCCTTCATCGCCATGTGGAAGGACCCTCACCTGTTAGCAAAACGTTTCCGGCATACCATAAATATGCTATAATTCTTTCATGATGCTGTAATTGCATTGTAATTGTGCTGGAATCATCATACAGCGACTACAGCGGAACTTGTTCACCGGTCTCCACACAGCGCAGGGTCACGGCCTCCTCGGACCATGATGGAACTCCGACATCCTTCCGACTCCCCTGTGAACCGAAGCCGCGTTTAAGCAGGAAAGCTCACAACATTTGGGCTCCGCTGGTGGCTGGGATGGTCAAAGACTGCCGGCACTTACCCGGGGACCCAACCCCGGCTCTCCTCAACACAAATTGCGGTAAATGACCCGTAAATCCTTAAGTAGCGTGAAAATGGGGTTCTGAGAACGTGGTGGGAACGTTAAATGTAGGATGAGCAACCCTTGCCTACCCCACCCCACCCTACCGCCCCAACCCGGCCCCGCCCCACCCCACCCCACGCTACCTCACCCGAGCTGGTTGCTGCAGAATGGTGCAGACCCCGTAACCACTTGTGGGAGTTGTAGCTGGATTCCCATGTAACATCCATTTAATGCCCGCATAGCTGGAATTTCTCCTAGATTGCGCGGTATGGTCCTTGTGGGTGCCTCTAGGGTTTAAGGCTTACATCGAGGATGCCCGTTTGACACATAACTGACGTAACACACAACCTGCATGATTTTTGTCTGCGGCTGTAACCAACGATGTTGTCACAGTGAAACACACTTGTTTGCTATGCGGATGCGTGTGAAACGTGGAGGACATCACAGAATTGGCCCCTTGGCGTAGCCCGCAGAAATCAGGGAGGAAACGCCTTGCCACATCTGCACAAATGCTTAATCTGACTTCCTCATGATAAAGGCACCCGACAGAGCAAAGCAACACATGGTTTTTGGATCCGACTCTCACCAGCCTGGGTGTTTGTCAGACAAGCCATCGTCCATGGAAGCATAGCCGCTGTGAGGCAGGTTTCTAGCCTGCAGAAACGCCGTCGGGAAATGGATCCAAAACCCCGCATCCTCAATCCCGATGACTCAGTGCAACTATTCAATCACACACCATGGCCTTCACATAGGTGGCCTTGCCCACACGTCTGACAGCACAATAGCGGTCCCATCTGGCAAAGACGAGTCAAGCTCTAAATTCTAAAACAAGCACAGACAATTCACAGCCAGAAAGCTCTTGCCTGTCGTCGACGTCGCCAGGATTTCGGCAAAGTATGACCTCAAACCGATCCAGAGATCCAGCCCCAGCCCCAAGGCAAACGCATCAAGCCATGAACATTCGAGACCAGCTGATCCTGTAGGTTTTGGTCCTGTGCATGAACACGGTGGCTGCCACGCAAGAAAACCGCCTGACGCGAATTGGTGCGCCTCCATTTCAGCCACTTTGGTGCAGTGTCTCTGAAGCCGCGTCCGCCTCCAGAGCTGCTCCTGCTCGGACGGGAATCGAAGCTGCAGCTTGAGATCAGCGTTGGCCGTGAATCGCAGGTTCGCATCCGGCAAGTGGTGTTGTGCTTACTGGTGCAAGACTTCAGCCTGAATGTGCGGAAACTCTGCACACAAGGACAGCTTCTAGTGGGCCCCTTGAAAATTCGTGAGCTTTCTTCCCTCCTTGGGAAGATACTGTACAGGAATTAGACAGTCTCTTCTAGGCCTACCTGCCTCGGCCCTACTCCTCACTCGTCTTTCTATCATCATTCCTTTTTTATAAGCCTTCCCCAAGACTGGCAGACTCGCATGCTAAGACTCCAGGTTCCTCGCAGGAGTTCAACTGCTTCCTGCCAGGAGACTCACCAGGCTCCATGAAACAGAAACATGTATACAGTTGCCATGCTTTTGTCGAAAGTTCGCCAGCTCGGCTTGGCGATGGGTGCCAGGAGCGCTTGCTGGGGCTTTGACTGGAAGGGGACCTTGGGTCCACGCTCCTGCAACAGCAAATATGCTCCGTTCACTTCCAGCAGAGGGCATACGCACCGCTCCTTAAATGCAGCATTCTTATCCTTGAGCAAAGCCTGACAAGGCCGTACAGGCCTTTGGATGACTTGACAATGCACCAGCAGTGTGCATGGCCTGCAGCCGTTCCTTCTGGCTCTTCAGAATTATCTTCTGCATGTGCGCGAAGTGCAACTTCCCGCCATTGCTGCAAGGGGGGAGGCAGCAAGACCGTATCCAGCACACGCAAGGCGACTAGTGGCCTCCCCATCTCATTGAAGCAAGGCTTCAAGAGCTGCTTCACCTCCGCTTGCAAGATTTGCGGACATCGCTGGAGTGCAGCCCAAATGCCTCGCTCCACGTGTAGTTGTATGCCATCGCTGCTGGCATTAAACCGTCGACAATGACCTGCTGCCAGCGAGACTGCAACAGTAAGTTCTCGCCTCTCTACTCCATGTCGCTCCCTTCATCTCTGCGAACTGCTGCAGCCGCCACAACAATGCTAGTGATGTCGCTGTGGCAAACTCAAGTGCAGCTCACAACCGCATTCGCCAAAACTAGATTTTCTCACGCGGGCTGCTTCCAGAGCTCTGGCTGTCGTAATCATTTTGGAAGCTATCACTGTAGGCTCCGTCGGAACGTTCGCCGTCGAAATCCTGGTCGCGGATTACATGAGACTTCTGCTCAGGCTCCAGAAACAAGACAGGGTCATCATGTCTGTGTACATATTCTCCTCACTGCTGTAGCTCGCTGCCGTCGCTGCTGGCTTCGGCGCTTCTGCTGGGCCTTGTGAGATGTAGGCAAACGAAGTTGCCACTTAGAGTCTTAGTCTTGGAGGTACAAGTCTCAATGCTTGCGATTGCTAGGCATCCAGCTCGCAATAGGTTTTCTTGGCGAGGGCACGATTTCCTGTCGACCTTGGCTTCGGAAATCCGGGGAGAACCTCCTACATGGTAGCACGGCTTCGCCACACGGCCTGCAGCGGCCGGGCTCCTCTGGGGCTCGCTTTTGTGTCTTCTGACGAAGTCCTCGCAAAAGCGCAAAGAGTTGGAGCCGCGGAGCGAACTCTGCAGCGAGCGAAGACTCCTCGAGGGCGGCAGCAGCATCAGCTTCCAAGCCCAGACTTCCTCCGATCGTGTCAGCCGAATTACATCGTGGCGAATGGCTCAAGGAACTCGATTGCGGGCTTGAGGCGAATGCCCCGCAGAGGCTGGATCGTCCTGAGGCTGAGATGAAAAGCGGAGCGCTTGGCCACCGTTGCGAGTCTTCGCCTTGTCTCTCGGCTCGACGTCAAGTTTCGCTTGGCATCTTGCCGAGCCCGGAGGTTGAACCCCGGGCGAAACCCGCCGCGCAAAGCAGCACGAAGGTCCTCGAAACCACAAGAAGGCTTTCCGATCCTGCGATGCTCGCTACATGGTGGCCCTGGTGGCATCCTCCTTCTGCGGTGAGAGCTGTGCAGTAGGGCCGTCCCCACGCCTTCGGTGTCAAAGCTCAGTCCAGCAATCATCCCGATGCTTCCTTGAAACCCCCGAGCATGAAGCCTGGATGGTGAGAACGCAGGTCCCGCATTCACAGGCGCCCTTCCTCCGAGGTGACAACGTCTTGTGTTAGCTTCAGGGAATGTCGAATCGAAAAACACCCCTCAACACGTGGAGGATAGAATAACAACACAATCGGTGCTTGGCTACCTTGTGTTGAGGATGCTGGCACGTCCGCATCCACTGCTTGGAAAGCTCTGCAGAAGTCCACTGGGGCGATGCGCCCGTCTTTGCCGCCCAAACACCTCCAATCAGTTTTTCGAAAGAAGAGGAGAAGCAGCGCCCCTCAGCCAAGGTGCTGGAACAGCAAAGCCAGTTCCTGAAAGCCCAGCTGCGGCTCCATGGCCCATGCCATTCGCGCGACCTGAAAGGCTTCGAAGACTGAGACTGTAATCTTACAACTATTTCCTAATGGTAGGATTCTATAACTGATATTCTCCTATACAGATAGAACTAATCCACTCAGTAGGAAAGCATTATAGATTAGGTGTTGTGTTTACTTCATTTCAATTAACGTAATGGCGGTGTAAACGAATCACGGTTAATTTAAATAAAGAAAACACAGCACAAAGAACCCAAAAAGAACTAATTTATTTAATTTAACACAAGGCAACGCGTGGTTAAATTCATTAAATTTGGCTTTTTGGCCGGGGCCTGTCTGGGGCCGAGCCAGCCGCGTCTGGTGGCATCCAAGCTCCTGAAAACCTGGAGAGGAGCAACTCCACGACGTCTCATGGAGCCGCCTTGATTTCGCAAGGGCTCGTTGTTCTTGACTCAACGACATCAACATTTGCATAAGCAGAACACGATCCGAGCTCCCGGAATACAACCAGGACACACATACGCTGTAAGATGCCGCGGACAGCCCCTTTGCAATCCACTGTCGACTGGGACTTCTCATTTCCGCCTGTCTCCAAGCGAAGCGTTGGCTGCGACTGCTCTGGTGGCAGTGGTGGAGGCGGCGGCACTGCAGAAGCGGCCGCTGATGGTGGTCCGGGTGGTGGCGTGGGTGGTGGTGGTGGTGGTGCTCGAGGCTCTGGTGGAGGTGGTCGAGGCAGCGAAGGAGATTCTCGGCTAGCTGCCGGCACGCCAGATATGTGCGGCTGAGGCGGAGGAGGCGGCACCAACCCCCGTGACAGAGACTGGCCGGCTGCCACGCTCGCCATTGCTTTGGGAAACTTCCAAAAGTCTTCCCAGCCAGAAGAATCCTAACCCAAGGACCTGCCGTGACCTTAAACAAGTGGCTTATATAAGGGCTGAAGGTCTTCTGCACAATCCCACAGCAAGCCGAGCCGACAGCTTGGGCATGACCGTACCATACCCGTACCAACACTGCAATGAAGGATCCAGAAACACGGAATCCACATCCACTCGGCTAATGCGGCCTCGACAGTCTCCCTCGGCTTCTTGAAGAGGGTGAAGAGCATCTGAGCACCGGATGCACTTTGTTAGACTAAGATGCCAGCAAGAGCAGCACCTCGCGCGTCTGGTGATGAATCATTTGTCTAATCTCCAGATCCTCAGAAGGCATAGGACTCATAAGACCCAACGCTGAAGTCTGCGTTTCCTCGTGTGGACTCTGAGGAGCTATCCGTGTGGATGTGTGAGCCTCCAATTCCACCTCTTAACTTGCCAGCCTCTGCAAGGCCATGCGAGGCTATTCGGCAGCAACAGACTGCTCTTCGAGTCGCCTCATCCACGGGGCCATAGTAGGCGAAAAGTTCCAGGCGGCCCGTAGACTCGCGGAGAGTTTGGCTTCAACACAAGTCCAGTCCTACATTGGCTGCGACCGTCCTCCGGATGCTCGAGGCTGGAAGGAAACACAAAGAGTTGGAGCTGCTCCCTTGCAAGCACAGGACGAAAACAACATCAAGGACTAACATACACCTGTCGATGCGCAGGAGCCATCAATGAACTAAGTACCACGCGGAGATACATCCTTTGATGGAATGATTGGAGTCTGCTTCGAGGCACGTCCTCCTGATCAGGAATAGTCAGGTGTCAAGCCATGTGAACCTACCAAAACCGTCTGGTGCCTGGCGTCTTGGGCGCGGCATTCATCATCAAAGGGACCTGGCGGAGTGGCCAGTCAAATTGACTGTGCCAGCTACACCCCACCGTGGTATACAAGTGCTCAGGCTCACACACCCCTTGAACCATCAAGGCTTACACTTTTGGCTTTGCCAGTCGCCTCATTTCGGGAGCTCCACAGGAAAGCCCATGCTCGACTCAGGGGGCTGTGGCCTTGAGGCTTCCAGTGCTGGCAGCCAGTCCACTCTCCATCCCTGCGCCTGCAGAGCTGACGAAGCCACGGAGACGTCGACTCTGGACCGGTTCGAACGAAGCCTTTGTTATTGCAGCCAACTTTGCCGCATCTCTAGGCAGGGGATGGGTGGGGCACCTCGGCTACCCTGACAAGTCTGAAGCCAGATCAGTGGCACAATGTGAAGCAACAAGCTACGGCACTGTATCCGCTATCATCTGCTCTATTCACGTGACGACCAGCATTTCATTCTTTCCTCAGTTCTTGAAACACGGCCATGTGGCACGGCGCGTCACCTTTGGTGAAAGCAGAACTGAGAAGTGGGCATTATCAAGTCAGGAACCTGTGGGAGTCCTCTGTTCCTACATGCTGAGCTACTCGATCTGCTGCCGCAGGTCGAGAAGAAACGGATCATCTGGCTCCTGCAGGCGGACAGTTCTGGATTCAAGTGCCAGGTCAAGCTGCCCGTACATGCCCGCAGAAAAACCGGAACATGTGCACAAGCGCTCCTTCTTTTGGGAGCTGGCACGCCCCTTGCGCTTCTGTCGGAGCACTCTGTGATGCGGAAGTCTTCCGCTTTGGTCGGAGCGGGCTAGCTCCATTGCGGCCAAGCGCTCGTGGAATCTCTCTGGAGTATCATCCTCACCCCATATGCAAAAAACCTCGTCAATCTCATCGTCCTGGGTGGATGCCACATAGTTGAGGAGCCGCTGAAACTGCACGATGCTTGTAGCAGCAGCAGAAAATACGGATGCAGCTGCTCTGCCAGAGTAGCTCGTGGCACTTCCATCACGTGTTTCGGCAATTCCTTGATGCGTGTTGCACTTCTTCTCCGCTCTCTGCCTGCGCTTTGCTAACCGCTCACGTCCACCCGTCTGGACTTTGAGAACAGGTACCACCATTCCCCGCACATGCTCCAGTTCAGCAGCGCGTTCTACAAACTTCGAGTCTGAGTCATCGCCGCCCCAAGCGTTATGGACACTTTCCTCATCATCGTCATGTGCAGAGCCGGTAGCCGTCGCACTGGTAAGGTTGCTGAGCATGGACATCATACCGAACAGATGGCCACCCGTGCTCTCGGTGGTTCCCACCTCCAATTGCGTTTTGCGCTTAGCTTTTTCCTGTGCCTTCTGCTTCCGTTTGGCCAGCCTTGCTTGCGCTGCTGTGGGGGTTCCCGGCACCTCTATTCCTCTAGCCTGCTGCAATTCAAAAGCTCGCAGTCCCAGCATGTCATCTGTATCGTGTTCACCCCAAGCATTGTGGACCTCCTCCTCTGACTCGTCTGCGGCTGCAAAAGCCGCCCAGCTAGGAAGCCCGCCCAGCATGCGGCTGACAAGATCTGGTACTGCAGCAGCCTCCACTGCACCGCTTTGTCTCCTGCTTTGCGGCGCTCCCGAGGTGCTTGCCTCGACTTTCATGCCGGTTGGAGGTGCACTTCCAAGTATGGGACAATCTGGATCTGCCTCTGCCTCTTTTGTCCCCGCCACTTCGATGTCTTCCGCACCACAAAGCCCGGAAGGAGGACCGCTCTCCTGAGGACCAAGCACGTGTATGGCAGGGCTTGCGACAATGGCGTCACAGGCGGTGAGGAATCCGTGTTTGTCGGCTGAAACGACGTTGTCTTCGGCCTCCATCAACAAGGAACATCTCAGAATCTTAGCTTCCACATGCAACTTTGCGAAGGCACTCTTGAGGGCATATGCTCTGCAGCCTCGGACTCCCAATCGGAAAACTCCTCTCCAATTTCATCCTTGCCTGAAGCTTCAGCACAACCGCACGATCGCAGGGTCTCAAGACAACGACCAACCTGTCTTGCCCTCCAAATCGGTGTCCAGGCTTGCCTCGACCTGAGGTGCAGAGGGAGAGCTCTAAAGTCCAACAACGCTCAACATACCCTTGTTAGTCCCTCATCATGCCTGGCCCTACAAGTTGGCCCTAGAAGGACTCTCTGCATTGCGGGGCCTGGCAAGGCGGTACTTCGGAGTCGCCGGCTACGCCAGGCTCCGGGGCAGGTTCTGAGGCTGTGAGGACACCTCACAGCTCGAGCAGCTCATCAACTCAACCAGGATGCCATGAATTGCCATGACATGGGTCGACTTCAGGAAATTCAATCAATGGCACCCGGAGATTCCATCAAGTCATCGCCCTTCTCCTGTCGAGCCGCCTCCACATGCAAGCGCCATGAAAGTGAATATCTCCCTTCATGCTCCAAGGCTCCAGCTCTCCGCAGCGTGGAAGAGAAAAGCTGGATGCGCTGCGAAGGGCTCGAAGTGGCCCTGGATCCACAAAGATGCCAAGGGCCTCTTTCATCTCGCGATCTCGAGTGTCAGACCGTCCCACGCTGGAAAAGGCGTTTGCACCACGTGCCTTTGAACGACATGACAGGACACACGCTGTCACACGCCACAGGACACGCAGAGCCTGCCTGTAAAGAAAGGGATTGGACATTGTCACGCAGGAGGTTCCAGCGATCTTTCCCCTTAACCACACCGCCCAAACCGCCCTTTGTGGCATCTCCGAAGTCGAACTCCTTCGCCAAGGACTTGGAAGCCGTCGGCGAGAGCAAGTTCCAGCGATCCTTGTCGCTTGCTGTTACTGCCATGCCTGCCCAGCATTGTGCTTAGGGCCTGGAACGTAGCTGTGACATGCGATCGGTACTTTATGTTACCTGAGGTCACATGGTCACATAGATAGTACTTTTGCTCTTATACTTGAAGAACAACACTGCGCTCTGATTCTGAACAGACTCCATCACTCCTTGCTCACGTCTGCACATATAAAGGTAGCTGCGATGGGCAATCGCAAGGACAGCATGTCTCGTGCGGCAAAAAGCAGCGTAAGTCTGCAACATGCAACAATCGATCATGATAGCCTGCTGCTTCGCTCCTTTTTGGGCCAGATTGCCAATATAAGCCTGCATGTCGCACAACAGCCTGGCTAGGAGTGTGATTTGTCTTCCCCGTTTGTCTGCTCAGGCTCAGCTTCCGTGGACTCCTCTGCATACTCGTTGCCGAGGGCCGGCGGTGCCTGTTTGCGACGCAGGGGCTCGTCTCGTCTTGAACACGTAGTCATGACGTAAGTCTTGCTGGACCGCCCGTTTAAATGAAACACGAAGGGGGAAGGGGAGAGCAGGGAGCAAGCTTAATCCAGACAGGCCTTGGCACTCTCGACAGCTCCGTACGTAGACTTGCGATCCATCGATTTGCTTGCAGTGACATACCTGGCAGAAGTGGGTGCCGACGTACTCTGGGCCTGTGCACTTATGCTACAGGCTGCTCCGGGCACTCGAAGTGATTACCCCTGACGAAAACGTTCCAGTACGCAAGAATCTCCACGAGGACTCCGTAGAAAGCCTAAGAGTTGACGACGCAGCAGCGTGGCGATCTTTAGCCTGCTTGTGCACATGGACAAAGATGAACGCTGCGAATGATGTAAGGGACTGGGCCATGATTGGTCCAAGACAAACGATGCAGTCGAACATCAGCGTTGTCATCATCGTAAAGGACTTCGAACCTGCAACACAATGTGGCCCAGGAAGAAACCGCCGCCGACGAAACAGCCGCGTGGCAAACCTTGCCTCGGAGAGGTCCAAGCCACCAGCCTTCAGCAAAGCTACAGATGCGCAGGGTTGGGATTTCCTTGTAGCTTTCGCAAACGCTCCAAGGACCCAAGCTGTCAAAGGGGACTACGCCGCCATCCTCCTTGTGCCAGGTCAGCTGCTTGTCCTCACGCCGAGGCAGTCTGGTCAGCTTGCTTCAGGATAACAGCCACACAATGAATCAATCCACTCACTCACTCACTCAGGCCATACCTACATCATGCACGCATACAAGCCTACATTCACTTGTTCTGTCGCTCACACTCACAGTATCAGGACAAACCTGCTCACCAGGCGATATGAAACACTTCCGAAGCATCATGTAGTTGGCGGCCTGGCTGTCTCACACAGGTTGCAAAATGTACGAATGATGCTGGTGCTATCCAGGCTTGTGGCACCATTAGCAAGCTAAAGGGAATCACGATCGGCCAAGTAAGCACCTCAACTTCGTGCCGAAGTGATTCGATATGCGACAACTGTAACTCAGACTCGCGCCCATGCCCCAGCTAATCCACACAGCAGAGTATCACCTTCCAGACGAAACCAGATCAAGCTCAGCCGGACTGCAAGACCCATGCCTGACGACAGCATCTCCGTTAGAACCAACTTTTCGGGGCCTTTGGCACAAAGACCACAAGAGAGAGAGAGAGAGAGGAGAGAG
>CAJNJA010005788.1:6827-17439 GCA_905231915.1 Symbiodinium necroappetens
TATACATATATATATATATGAGTATATTTATATATACAGGTAACTTACAGGCCCTAACTTACTACTATGTCCCTAGACACACTGTTCCAACTCTTGATGCCCAGTCATTCTAGAACATGGGTGCTAATGCCTAGTGACTTCCTACAAACCTACCGCTTCTGAACATGTCAGCCCCTACCTGCATCCCCGAACCTTTTAAACGAGTAGGCCATGACCCCACAGCTATAGTGCCGAGCCTTAAACTGAATCTGTTCAGAGGGCAAGCGACCCATCACCATTTCCTGGCTCAGTGGTCTAGGCCTCAGGTTCGGGTTTTCATCATTCCGGGTTGTTTAGAAGTTAGGGTTTAGGGGTTAGAGGTACTCCAAAACCGTGCTTGTCCAGTTCTCCGCAGCTTCAAAGCTGTTCATCAGTCTTGCCTTGCAGAAGGTGGACCTGTAGCCCGGTGCGAAGAACAATGATCATAGTCATGATCATAATCATACTCAGTAATGGCAATACTCGTAATACCAACAGTGCTCTATGCACTGGGGCGTGTACGACTTGTCAGACGAGCTGTTTTCGGTTTTGTATCCAGGCATGACATCATGACGAGGATGCATCACGGCTTTCCGCATCAGTAGGAAACACATGCTGAGATACTAGCATCACGGCCGATTCCTTAGACTGCCAAAAGCGCGAATCCTTGAAGGCGCATCCCTGAACCCTAAACCCACCTAAACCCTAAACCCCAAAGCCAAAACACTAAACCCCAAAGCTCCAAAATCGGAGCATGAACTTCTAAAGGTCGTAGTGGTGAACAAGATCGACCTGGCCAGTGAGGACGAGCTGAACACGACCCTGCAGGTGCGTGGTGACTGAGTCGTAGGTTTCGGGGTGGCGGTGTTCAGTGTTGAGTCTTGTTGGGCGGGTTGCAGGGTTCAAGGTTTAGAATGTAAGTGACATATCGGAGTTTGGAGATATGCAGATCTGGGGCTTCGTGCTGAGGAGCCCGGGTCTGGACTTTGCAGGCACGTGATTCGCTTGCAGGATCTAGTTGTTGGGTCTAGAGGTGTTCAGCGTGGTGGCGGTGGTGCCCTAAACCCCGAACCCTTAGACCCGGAACCCAGTCGGGCCCAGTGTGGCCTAGAGTTTGGAGGGTGTTACTTCAGCCGAGCCTCACGAAGTAACAATGACGTCGATGTGTAGTCACAGACGTCGAAGGCTTGTTCTGTTCTGGTCTGTAGCTCCGACACCCTACAAACCCCTTGTCATCCTGGATTATGCACTGAGGAACCCACTGCTGCACCCGTCTTTGGTGTTGGCTCCGCTTGGGCTTGCAGGCTTTAGCATGGTCTAGGCCTTGTATGTCTTGTGGCTTCTTCAGATTTAGGTATCAAGGGGCATAGTTTAGGGTTTGGGGTTAAAGCTGCGCAACATCCTTGCGACGTGTGTGTTTCCAAGAAGGCATATTCTGGAAATCCGAGCACACGCCTGTATAGCCTGTGAGTTCCCCATATGAACCCTGAAGCCCCAAACCCTAAACTAACCCCTAAACCCTAAACCCTAAAGCCCTCAACCCAAGAGACCAAACCAGCAGCAGGATCTGACCGGAAAGCTTCTCCGGCGTCCCCGACTTCGGGGACGAATCATACCCCGAATTAGGATGCTGTGCTATAGAGGCCGGAATGATTGGTAGTGTTTCCTTATATAGTCCCGAATATAACCTCTATTCTGATCATTAGCGCCCTTACACTGTGTTGATGAACGGCACTTGAATCTAAGGTGGTGGAAGCGCTGAACCCCAAAGCGGGAGTTTGCCAGCTGCTTGGCTGTCATCGTGGCCACACCACGTAGCTATACTAGGTACCGGTTTGGGATGGTTCGTAACCCAAAGGATCCTAGGTACCGTGATAGGGGAATACTTTCCCAAATCATAATCGCACTTCCTAATATAGAAACCGGACATTCTACCGTAATACAGTAATGTAGGTACTTAGGACCCTTTGGGTAATTTCCCTTACGTCGCAGTAGCAAAGACTGCAAGAAGCCGAACCACACCATAGCGCACGAAAGGGAGGAGGGTCCACGAGCCATAATGCTAATGCCAAAGACCTCAAGCAGACAACACAGGGGGGAGGAGAGTCCACCAACCATTATGATACCACCAAGAGAAGACCCCAAGCAGACTACCAAAGACCCCAAGCAAGCCCAAACCCGACGAGGGAAGCAGGGAACAGCACACCACACCGCAGGGGGAAACCTCAACTCCTGAACCTTAAGCTCGAAACCCATAAGCAGCCGTCCATCTCAGCACCATTCATATTTCCGGACGATGGGTTGAAACAGATTCTGTTTGCACTGGTGGATCTGTGGCGGAGTTCAATAGTGCGGTAACTAATTATCCGGATCAGGAGACGCCGCATGTCTAAGTAGAGCACACAATCTTTCACAAGGTTTCGCGAAAGACCCTAAGTTAAATCCTGCAACCTGAAGCCGTAAACCTTAAGCGCTAAACCCTAAAATGAGCCTCAAACCCTATCTATCTATCTATCTATCTATCTATCTATATATCTATATATCTATCTATATATCTATACACATATATATATATAGCGAAGAGCTACCAGCACTAACCGCTCTCCACATTGAGGACTAGATTCGGCCAAGTTGCTGTCGTCACTGTGCTTCCACCCGTGCCTGACGGACTTCGCGTGCAGCTCCAAGGCGGTGGCGACGGACTCTTGTCATCTTTGGGCCCTTGGGGTTTAGGGTGGACGGTTTAGGGTGTAGGGTTTAGGGTTTAGGGTGTAGGGTGTAGGGTTTAGGGTTTAGGGTTTGGAATATAGGGGGCACCTTCATCACTGAAGGGGGTGGGAAACCTACCCTAAACCCTAAACCAACAGAACCCTAAACCCTAAACCGTCGCCCTATTAATTAGGTCCTTATCACGGGTATCGAGGCCCCCTATACCCCCCTCCCCCCCTACCCCCGTAAGGGTCCTTATGACTTAGTGACTAGAACATGATTCCGGGGTATGTTCTAGTACGACGATATTCTAAGGACTTTCAGGGCATAGTATGACTAATCAGAGAATTCTGTATTATGTTGCAGGGCTTTTGGAGTTGACTTTGCATGGCTTTGTGTTTAGGGCTTAGGGTTTAGGGTAGCCCTCTGGAAGCAAAAGGTTCAGTTGGAGTTCCTACACCCTATAGACCCTAAACCCTAAAAGCCCTAAACCCTAAAAGGTCCTACTTGGTGGTTCAGAGCTTCGTTTAGTTCTTCGTGTCTTTTCTGTACTTACAGGCTTCCTCCAACTGTCGGGTCTGCTCTGCAACAGGATGATTTGTGAGGATGATGCGTCTTTCAGGTGACACTAATTTCGATCCGAGATTGCCATCGCGACCAAAATGCAGCTGTCGGTTGAGGGTTTAGGGTTTAGGGTTTAGGGCTGTGTATGACATGATTCCTCGAGCCTCCAAGCAGGTGATGAAGACAAGTAGCCCAGAGGGGAGGCTCTCAGCCGAGTTAACTGAACCTTAAAGACGCAAAGCAAAGACACAATGCTGCATGCTAGGCTAAGCCCTCCTCCACACCGTTGCACCCGTGCCATTCCGTAACTGCAGGCTTAAACCCATGCGCCCAGGATACTCATGGACGCAGACTGCATCTGAAATCCACATCCGCATGCCTATCCCACAGCCGCTGGGCCTATCGGCAGGTCAGGAAAAGCAACCCCATTGAGTTTTCGGATGTGCGCTGAATGGATCATCCTAGAGGGTTCATAGTTTCAGGGCTTAGAGCTACCTTAAGCGTGTCAGTGCCGAGCAATAAGAGGATCTTATCTTGAAAGCGGTGGTATCTTGCAGGCTATAGCATTTAAGCGTATGATTGCTGGGTACAAGGACCCTTGGCTTAAATTTGCGGCTCTGTGATGGTGTTGGGCTTCAGGGTGTTGCAGTTGACAGGTCCAGTGCAGGGCTTCGCCTGCTACATAACCAGATCTTGCCCTGAGAATTTCAGGACGTTCAGCTCCTAAGCCTTAGGTCCCACGAACCCCCCCAAGCCCTAATCTCCGAACTCAGAACCCCGCAAAACCGATTCCCAAGACTGTCAGCTCTAAGCAGGACCCGAAACCGTTCAGCACCACCGTCAAGACGAGGCATGCCCGTGGAAAGGACATTGACTGGGCCCTGGGCAAGCGCATGCTCAAGTCGCTCGCCGGCACATGGGTTCGTCTTCTGAGATTGAAAAAGGAGCGAGATCAGATTCAGGGTGTCCGGATTTCTTATTCTGGGTGCAACGATGTCAAGGACCGTAAGGAACCTTACGGATTAATTACGGCTAGAATGGTAGCTATGGCGAAGAGGAAGGAGAGGGTATCTGGCCAGGGTGGGTTATGACAGGCAGAACAAGAGCAGGCAGCAGCCGCAAACGCTGTTTGAGATCTTGGGCTTCAAGGCTAGAGGCTTTGCTGATGCAGCGGGATGCAGCGAAGTTTATGTTTACAACGAGCATTGAAATACATATTATTCCTACCCCCCCCTCCACCAGAGTTTCTGAAGCCCCATATTTATCTCTCGTACCACCACTGCAGTCATAGGATTTTTGCTGCTGGGAGCAGAACATTCGTGTCGTAACGATCTCTGGCCGTTGGCGGTGTCGTTACCTTTGATCTTAATCTTAATGGTATTGTTGTAACCGTGAAGGGTGGCGATGCTGCAGCTGCTGCTGTGGGTGGTGATGATGATGATGACGATGGTGGTGCTAATGGCGGTAACGATGACGATGGCACGATGACGATGGCACGATGACGATGACGATGCTGCTGATGATGATCTGCATTATCTAGATAAAACCAGGATCACCAGCATCATCATCACCACCACCATCGTCATCATCAGCCATCAGCAGCAATGTCCACGTCGTCGTCATCATGGTGTTGCTGTTGGGAGTGCTGCTGTTGTTGGTGTTTCCCACAGGCTCGGCTTGAAATCCGCTCCTCCGGTAGCCGCTGGCCAGCTTGCAGGAAAGCTGTGGCGGTTTTGGGGGGCCGTGTTGGTGGGCCTTCAGGATCTTTGCGGTCTGTAGGGCTTTAGGGTTTTGCGCCGAAATGCTTGAGCAGTTTCGGCGCGAAGCTCTGGGGTAGCTGGTGCTAAGGTTAGGGCTTTCAAAGGTCTTAGGGTTTCAGGGGCTCCCGAAACCTTGAACCCTAAACCCTAAACCTTTGGGTTGTCTGGCTTGAAGATGTTTTCAGCTTATCAGGCAAAGGAGTTTCGGGTCTGAGTTGTTGCACGCTGTCCTCGATACACCCTGAAGCACGCATCGTGTTTGCCGGAATCATGATTACACTTTTGCCTTTGTAACCTTCTTGGCTGCGCAGCAACATAGCATAGTGTTATTGTATACATCCAGCCCTGCTCCGATCTTTGAGCCTTTTTTGTCGGTAGCCCTGGATGTTGAACCCTGAGCACATGTATCAAAACTTGAGCCCCTAACCCGGACACAAAGCACAAGCCAGGACTGGTGAAGAACGTCAGCGAGACGGTCTTTGAGATTGAGGGGCAGGGTACAGACACGCGTCCATCGTCATAGCATAGGCTGTCTAAGGCTGAGTTTTCAGTGAGAAACCCTAAACCCTAAACCCTAAACCGATGTAAAGGTCCAGTTTTGAAGCCCGGGGGGACGCTTTTGGAGTCCTGAGGGCACCAAGTGCCACAGGTTCTTCACTACTGAACTCACGGAGCCAGGGTCGGTCTCACAACCCGGAACTTGTGAAACCTATATCCCTGAAGCTTCAGAAGATTACGGGGGTCGCATCAGCCCTCTTGGAAACCTATGAATGTCCCATAAGCTCCAGGGTTCAGCATTTAGATCGCCCCTGAAGGTGCAGAATCAAGGTTCGACCTGCTCAGAAACCCTGTCTCACCCTGAATCCTGCTCTCACCCTGAATCCTGCTCTCACCCTGAATCCTGCTCTCAACTCTAAACCCTAAACTCCCAAACTCCTAAACCCCAAAACCTTCATCCGAAAACAGCAGACCCTACCCGGGACTCTCAGCCGCCAAAACCCCAAAACCCTAACTTTCTGCACCAACTCTCGGATCTACTGAGGAGCGCGCTGTACTTCTCTCCCTGGAGAAGAAGCTGCTCGGTTCCCCAGTGGTACCCTTTTCCCCTTTTTCTTTTGGGGTCTCTTATCAAGTCAAACAGTGGGAAGAAGGGTATACTTCAACCTAAGCCCTAAACCCGAAACCTTAAGACTTACGCCCTAAACTCTCAACACAAAGAAAGTAGTGTTAGGAAAAAGGGTGCCCTTAATTTTATAGGGCCTAGGGTGCTACTCGGTGAACCTAGGCTGCCTGGCATGTGGGCCGGGCTCTGGAAAGGCTGGGCTCGGAGTTTCGCATTTTGGGTTTAGGGTATGGGGTTTCGGGTTTCAGGAGAGTTGGGGTTTTAAAATTGGCTTTAGGGTTTCGGCATGTTTTGGGCTTAGGTTTTGGGTTTTGGATTCTGGTTTTGGCTTCTTGGTATTGTTTTGGTAGATTCGATGGTCAGACAGTTGCGGGTGTTGAGTTAGGACAGTTAGGATTTCTGGCCGTTGCTCAGAAGGGGCCAGGCGCGGCTGCCGAGAACGGGCCAGACATGGCTGCTGCCCAGAAGGCTGACGAGAAGAAGGAGAAAACTACTTCAGCTTCGATCTCGGCAGATGCTAAGACAAAGCTGAAGAAGATGGACTGCAAGATGAAGCTCCTGGACAGGACCTTTTTCGACCATGGCTATTCGGAAACCTGGGGCCAATTTGTCAGCAACAGCGACAAGAGCATCCAGACCCCCGAGGATCCAGAAAAGCCGCTGGCTCAAGTGGAAAGCACCCACGTCTTCCACGAGCTCAGGACAAGCTCTTGTGTGGGGTCGCAGACGGAGGAGCCAGAAGTGCAGCCCAAGGCCGAAAGAGAGCCCGAAGAGGCCCGGGCCAAGCTCGAACCAGAGCCCGAGAAGTCCCAGCCGATTCGGGTGCCAGAGCCGCCGCAGGCCGTGGAGTCACGCAAGCCAGAAGCGCCTATCAGAGGTCTTGGGATCCTTCTGAGTTTTTATTCAAGATCCTTCGACTTAGACTACCAAAATTTGTCAGATTTCCAGGATCCCCCAGCTCATGAAGCACTCAAGCCCCCAACCCCAACACCTCGCACCAAACCCTAAACCCTAAACTCCCTACTCCAAACCCCAACCCCAAGCCCTCCAACTCCAAGTTACATCGTGCCTGTAACAAGGCCAGGTAGAAGGTCTTTGGCGTTAAGAGTGCTAGTTCAGCTGTGTGGCTCGAATTTTACAGGGTTGGTGCTGTGGTGTTTAGTTCGTGGATGGCTGTCGGGATTCAGTATTTATGAAGATGCCCTGCACTTGGTGCGCACTGCAGACAAGCTGCCAGCCTGCGGCCACCCAACGTGCAACGCGAACTGCGCGCACACTGAGCCGACGAATCTTGGCTTCCACTTTTCTGTGTCGGCACAAGTTCGGGTTAGGGTTGAGTTTTCTGACAGCAGAACCTAAGTTGCATCTCAGCAAAAGGCTTCGCATAGTTCGTCCATCGCAGAGGTACCAGAATGATGATTGCCGTCATTCCCCTAGACCCTAAACCCTAAACCCAATCAGATGCGGGAAAGGGATGCAAGCAACAATAGGACCAGGTCGAAATACCAAATCCTGAAAGCCGTAGAGCCACAAAGGCATACCTGTGGCTCCAATTTCCCACTGTTTTGAGGGCTAGATCCTATAATTAAAGGGTGATAACCTAGCATTCTGATTGTTTTGTTGGGTTTGGGGTTACCGGCAACCAGGTATTTCTTTCCCCCTCCCCATGAAAAATAACAAATATCCTTACCTGGTCTTTGGAAAATTGCAGCCAGAACAGTTCTTGTCAGCCTGCCATTCGCCGATTGAATCAACCCTAAACCCTAAAATCCCGAATTCCTAGGCCTGGTGTCTAGGGTTTAGGGTGCAAGGGTCCGAACTGATCAAATACATGAGGCCTTATACACCCTACACTCAGCAACTGAATACAAAGCCGAACCGGGAGGAATGCCGTGACCGATGCATGCAGTCTGAAGATTAGACCTAAATGGAGCCCTTCCACCTGAAGATGATGAAAGTTTGTTTTCTTTTTAACGAGACCCAACTAGTGTTTAGGGGTTAGGGCACCCTAAACTCCTAACCCCTAAACCCCAGACCCTAAACGCTTATGATCCGTAGATATCCTCAGCCTGAGCTTCAAAAAAAGACAGCCGCCTTCGGCCTTTATACTTAGAATCGGGTTTTTGTGGTTTAGTGTTAGTTTTTATGTTACACGTATGATATATGTTAGAATTATAAGGAGCCCTTAGGAATCTGGTTAGTAGCCTGTTCCTGCGAGATGCAGCTACGACGGGCGTTCGTTTGGTCCGGGAGTTAGGATCTACACACGCCCTGCAATTCAGTACCCATGTGGATTTACCTTGTTTGGGTATTGTGGAAGCCCAAGCATATAAGATCTACATCTCTGAAACCCTGAACTCTAAACTCCTCAACCCCCAACCTCAAAACTCCGAATCCTGAATCAAGGTTCTACCTATGGTCTCCATTGTAGTTTGCTTGTGGAGGGGGTGCTTTATAGGATCCTAGATATAGGATTCCCAGCAAGGCCCAGCCGAGCTGTTGATGGTAATCCGATGCATGCTTGAATCATAGTACGTTGGCCGTTAAGTTCCAATCCTGCCGCTAAACCCCAAAAGCCGCAAGTCTTAAAGTTTCAATCATCCTCGACGCTTCAACCGAATGTTAACATGCTCTCCAGAACTCATCGACAGATTGCAATCCCCAGGACTGGTTTGACAAAGGCTCAGGTGGGACTATGGATTTGGAGCTGCAGAGTTTTGTGTGCAGCCGAGTGAGAAGATTTTGCGGAACAACGAATGGACGGAATAGTGCTGACAGTCATGTGGATTTGAACAGTGGGCAATCCGAAGAACAAAACTAACTTCTGCTGTCACTCTAGCAATAGCATCAGTCATGCAGTTGCTTCAGTGTCGTGTGATCTATGAGGCAGGGTGGTTGGAGGCTCTTGCAGCTTTGTGGTTCTCAGAGACCCTGAATTACTAAAGCTTCGGCCCGGTTGTTTTCAGGCTTCTTGTTTTCACGAAAGGCTCTCAGAGCCTGTCAAGATGCACGTGTTCTCAAGAATGTCTAAGCTTGGCCATGTCAACCTTGTGTCGGAGCTATAGAGCGATTAGCAATCACGACCACATCTACACTCATAGACACAAGTACAGCCGTAGCCTCAAGTACAACAGAATGCTAACCCTTAGCCAAGCCCGAGCCTGAAACCTACGCCCTGAACCCTACACCTCAACAACACACTTGATTCCTGAACGAAGAGAAGAGCCCTTGACGCAGTAGCGTCTCAGACTGACCCTCGAAAGCAAAGATGATAGACAAGCATATGAATTTCATAAAGAAGAAGCGGCATCCTTTCTAAAAAAAGAGGACCTTGCGCGAGAGCGTTTTGGCCTCTGGAGTTTCACCTTCACTCGACGGCGGCCCTTCAGCGGTGCAGCTCGGCTGGGGGAGTTTGGAGGGTGCTGTGGGGTTCAACTCAGGGAGTGGGTAGGCAAACTGCGGCCTTGGTATAAAGCAAGCCATCATCCTACCATAACTGACATGCGAACCTTGTTGGAGCTAGGGCCCTATCTCAGAGAATTTGGGGCGTGGAGTTTTGGAATGTTTTGGAGTTTTTGAGGTTCAGGTTCTCGGGTTTTGAAGACTTTAGGCTGGTGCTGAGTCTCAAAGGTTCATGTCAGGGTAGTTATATGGGGGCCGTAACTGAGGTGGTACAAAATAGTAGTTCATAAACTAACATGAGGAAGCTTAAGGAAGGATCCAGGGTGCAGTCTCGCAGTTTTCGTTTAGACCGCTGGCAATGACACGGAACATACAGCATCAGCAATTGCAGGCTTCCCGAGATCCTCAAGTGACAAATCCCAAAGCCAGGTGCTGCCAAGTTATACAGGAGCTTAGACATATGGGGCTGCTGGAGACAGTGACCTACTATACTTATGCACATACACGAGGCATCTCTCATGCCTTCAACCGTAAAGCCGTAAAGCCCATCCTAACCCTAAGCACTCTCTATGTAATAGTAATCCGGAGCTGCTGAACCCTAAACCCTAAACCCTAAACCCTAACCCATGTAAATTCCCCATCTTCCTGACAAGATCCTCAAAGATCCCCCCAGCGGCACGCTGAGCCGAAGCACCCTAAATCCGAAACCCCCTAACCCCAAAAAACACGACTGGGTTTAGGGTGTAGGGTTTAGCACCCAAATCCGTGATGCCCCCGAGCCTCTAAGCCTCAGAAACCCCTAAACCCCCAAACCATCCTAAACCCAAAACGCCCCAAACTCATCCAAGCTCCCTAAACCAACTTATATCCTACAACCCCTACAGTAGAAGCCAGAGCATTGGAACATCATCATCTTCATGGCCTCAAGGTTGAGTAGAGGGAATCCCGGCACTATTCATCCTCATTCCATGCCCCAACTTTGTGGGGTTCACCGTCAAGATATTTTTGGGGCCAAAGTATGTACTATTTGGATACA
>CAJNJA010005789.1:0-10195 GCA_905231915.1 Symbiodinium necroappetens
TGGAGGCCTTAATATTATGATTTAAGTCGGTATGTTCCTTAATTAGGGGGTATTGGGCTCTCTGGGTTCCTAGTTGCTACCTATACTCTCCATTGTAGTTCCTTTTTCTGGTTTAACCCATTCTATATTAAGGGTCCTAAAGGAGAACCCCAAAAAGGAACTACAATGGCGAATATAGGTGGGGTTTAGGCTTTAGAGTTTAGAGCTTAGGGCTTAGGGTTCCTAGTTGCTGCTTCGATCAGAACAGTTCTGTAAGGGATCATATTAGCCCTAAACCCTAAACCCTAAACTCTAAACCCTAAACCCTAAAAGTGTTAGTAATTCAGCTACTAAGGGTTTATAGTTTGGTGCTTGGGGTTTAGGGTTTTATAAGGGCTCACACCCTACGGCTTCGGTTTTAGGGTTACGGGTTTACGGCTTACACCCTAGGGTTTAGGGATTACAGGGCTTTGGGTTTAGGGTTTAGGGCGCACACCATACGGTTTATGGGTTAGCGGACATAAGGTTTAGGGTAAAGGGCTCACACCTTACGGTTTCGAGACTATAGGGCTCAGGGTTTAGGGTTTAGGGCTCACACCCTACGGTTTAGGGATTCTAGGGCTTAGGGTTTAGGGTTCAGGGTTTAGGGCTTAGGGGCTTAGGGCTGACACCCTACGGTTTAGAGATTAATAGGGCTTAGGGTTTAGGGCTTCGGGCTCACACCCTACGGTTAAGGGGATTTAGGGCTTATAGGGTTTAAGGCTTAGGGTTTAGGGCTGACGCCTTACGGTTTAGGGACTATTGGGCTTAGGGTTACATAGGGTTCGGATTCATGTAGGGGCCTTGATTCAATCCGGTTTCTGGGCTCCTTTATAGTATACTTATAATCAGGAACGCCCCTAAACCCGAAAACCGAAAACCCTAAACCGTTAATTATATAGGCTTCTATGTTAACAGGGTTTAAAGGGTTTGGGATTTGGGAGGTTTCGGGCTTAGGGCTGAGAGGTTCGGGCTTAGCGCTTCGGGGCTAGGGCTTATTTAGGGCTTAGGGGTTGGGGCTTAGGGTTTAGGGATTGCGGTTTAGGGCTTAAGGCTTGGGGGTTTAGGGCTTGCAGGTTAGGGCGTAAGACATGGAGTCACTCAGAAATCTGACCCCATGACTGTAACTGTTTGTCTGTCTGTCTGTCTGTCTGTCTGTCTGTCTGTCTGTCTGTCTGTCTGTCTACGTTTCAATCAAGTGATCAATCAACCAACCAACCTACCTACCTATCTACAGACACGTGCATAGTTCCCTAAACCCCAAAACCCCAAACCCCAAGACCCCAAGCCCTAAAACCCTAAACCCCAAAACCCTAAAACCCTAAACCCAAGACCCTGAACCCTAGATCCGAAGATGACCGGACGTTTCCATCCCCAAAGCGACCCCCACTGATAGGCTGCTGAAGACAGGCTCTGTAATGCCTACACCCGAAGCCGATATTTAACGTAAGCCCGAAGCCCGGAAACCTTAGGCCCCGCAATCGTTCAAAGCTCAGGCATCCAGAAAAACCTACGGCCAGCCACCCCCCAAGGAGTCTTTTATCATACGCAGTTAGGAGAGGAGGAGGGGGAGGAATCTGGGCAACATACCAAAGCCCAAACCCTATTATTGCTCTTCCTAAACCCTAAACCGCTAGAACTGGTCGTCTCAAGCTGCTGAAAGCTGTGCCTGCCACCCCGCAGATGGCAGCAAGGGCGCGCTGCTGCTCCGCCGTCATCATGATTGCTCTAGCTGCAAATCAAACAAAGGTTTAGGTTTGGGGTCCCTAACAATAAAAGGGTAGCCCACGATGCCTCGCCTTTGTTTTAAAATTGTAAAGGCAATACTATAGGGGCCTTAATAATTAGAAAAGGGTTTTGGGGAGTATATTGAACTATGATTTTTACTAAGGAGCCCCCTGAAATTTATTCAGACCCATATATTACCGGTGCTAGTTGTTGAGGCCCCGGGAGTTCTTGCCTTTCACTTTGAGGGCCGCCAAACTCGGTTCGGTGGCACCTTGGCTCTTTCAGGTAAGGCTGGCTGAATGTAAGAATCTGATCCTAAACCGTACCCTAAGGCTCTTATTGCTGTTATGGGCTTTCTAGGGGAAGAATTGGGCGCTAAGGTTTGGTCTTTCACTGCAGGGGTCCATGAGCCTTTGGGTAAACCCTAAACCCAGTTTAGGTTGTAGGGTCCCCCACGTATCAAGAGCTCCGGCAAACTACAAGAGTGCCTCCACAAGGCCCCGACATAATCTGACAATGACAATATCGGTCGAAAGGTTTCTGGGGTTCAAGGGGCCCTGAGCCTAAACCCTAAACCCTAAACCTTATAAACTCTAAACTCCTAAACCCTAAACCCTATATTCAGGGCTTCTGACGGGGGGTTGACGTTTAGGAGTTGAAGCTTCCAGGTTGAGCCAAAGGCTACATAGACTCATCTCCGCCAGGACCCTTCAGGTTCTTAGGGGCTTTCGGAATCGGCTTCCGGCACCCCTCCGCAGTTTCGGGTTTAGGGCTCTACACCTCATATGTACGAACATAGATAGGTAGATAGCTAGATAGATAGATAGATAGATAGATAGATAGACAGCTATGTATATATATATATAATATGCATGTATGTGTGCGCCTGTGTATGTATATAAAAATATATGCCGATACACACGCATGTACATATATACAAACATGCATACGTATGTATGTGTACGTATGTATGCATGCATGTATGTATGTATGTATGTATGTATAAACATATATATATATATGTATGTAGAAATATGACTATGCTGGTCTGCATATATGTATGTATTGTATATACTATGCCCCTGAAGTTAGTATGATTTCAGAGGAACCCCCTTAAGGGCAAAGTACATACACTAATAGGTGCATGGACCCCTCAGCTGCCGCATAGCAAGGTTTGAACACCCTGCAACTGCAGCACCTTCAACTCGGCGTTGGTACAGGGGCCTGGATGATGGCCAGTTGTAACTACCCATAGGCCCCTAAGTAGTTCCTCTTTGGGATTTCCTATATGATTCTAAATATAAACCATAAAAAGGAACTACTCAGGAGCCTACAGGTAACTATGGTAGAGTAGGCTGGGTTTTAGGGCTTAGAGGACTATGGTAGACTACGGAACTGTTACGGCACCAACGGCATTGCTAGTTGTTGAGGCCCCCATCTTACTCCCTCGACTCCCCTTACTGTGATGTACGTTGGTAATGCAGAAACCCAACACAGCACGAAAACTGACATGGCCTCAGCATGCTCTTTGGGCTCTTTGGTCCGGGTGTGAGAGTGTACTGTACTATAACTAGAACTATATGGGTAGTTCTCTAAATTCAGGTCCCCTTTTCAAGGTCCCCAATATAGTAGGGCACCCTTGTCAAAGGACCCTAATTTAGACATCTACCCATATAGGAACTACAAGGGGAACCCCTATGGTTCGTAGAGCCCATTGCTTCTTTCGGCTTTGCCGGCGCGTCCTGCAGGGACCATTTCCATCCCAAGTGGGAAGGAGGAGCAGGTTCCCCAGTAACCGCTTACTGGTTTAGGATGGTTTAGGGTTTTGGGGTTTAGGGTTTAGGGCATTAGGGTTTTGGGGTTTTGGGGGGTTTGGGGGTTAGAGTTTAGTGTAATAATTATTAATAAGGGTACCCTCTTTTCCCAATATTCGGCTTTAATAAGGAGACCCCCAGATAAAAAGGCCAAAAGGGTACTACTGAAAAACCTGGAGGACCAGGCCTGCAAGCCTACAGAATTCAACCGCGACTTCGGGGGTTGGTTTCACGAACCCTACGGAATGATATTGCTGATCAGGCCCCTTTATCTGGGTTCTTGTTCAGGGATTTAACTTAAGTTACCATAATAGGGAACAAAAGTTAAATAGCATGGTTTCCTTATTATAGTAACTTAAATTAAAACACTTAACGACAACCCAGTTATTGCTCAGCCAGCCCGTCACAGCTTCCTGTCCGGAAAGCTTTCAGCGGCCGCTCAATCCTCCTGCCGTGCGTGCGACACTTTGAGCAGCGATAGGGGTTTAGAGCTTACGTAGCCACGGGGCCTTAAGAATCAGAACAGGGATAGCACAGTAGGATTGGTTTAAGGTTTATAGGGTTTAGGGCTCAGGTAAAGAAATGAGCGCTAATGATTAGAATAAGGTCGCGGAGCATGATGCAGCAACCCAAGCCCTAAACCGAAACCCTAAAACCCAATATCCCAAACCTTAAACCGTACCTTTTGGGATCCTTAATATAGAACCGGTCAAACCAATAAAAACCAGCTACAATGGATGTCAGGGAACCCGCAGGAGTGGTTTCACACTAACTGGCAGTTCGGTTTATGCTTTAGGGTTTAGGGTTGAGAGTTTAGGGCTTACGGCTTAGAGTTTAGGGTTTAGGGTTTAGAGTTTAGGGTCTAGGGTTTAGGGGAATTAATTGTTCACGCCCAGCGAAACATCGGCAAAGGTGCGTACTTTGGATTTACAAAGCTAGAACAAAGGGAGTCCTTTATTGCAGGTTGCTGGTTTTACGTGTGAATCTGGAGTCACCATGGGCTTGACCTAGAAGCCCTGGCTTTTCTTTGGGCTCCTGATCATGATTTCGCATTTGGGGCGAAAGGACGTCATGAGACCACTGTACCTATAGTCTCCATTGTAGTTCCTTTTTTGGGTTACCTTTCAGGACCCTGAATATATCACACACAGCTGGGACGCACTGGCTCAGCGCGATTTAGGATCCTGAATATGGAACTGGCTAAACCAAAAAAAGGAACCACAATGGAGACTATAGGTAACCTGTAAACTTAACCGTCAACCCTAAACGCTCAAGCGGGGTTAACCCAATCTACACCTGACTTAGGGTTTAGGGTTTAGGGTTTAGGGTTGGGGGTTTAGGGTTTAGGGTTTAAGTCCAAGAAAAGTGTGCACTTTCAATTCTATAGGGGGTAATCTTGTCCCGAAGAGGGTAAAGTGTACTCACTCCGCTGCTAAGCAGACCCCATAATGGTTTGTATCTCCCCTCCTCCAAACCCTAAACCCTAAACCCTAAACCCAAACCCTCTTGAGCTACCACCAGCGGTTCAGCAAAGCCGCCTTGAGGGGCCATGGTGGAACCCGGAATTTCGGACCCTTACGGGTTGGGTTTATGGTTTAGGGTTTAGGGTTTAGGGTTTAGGGGGGTCCCTTTCTAATTCTAGGTCCGCCACTATATACTACGGCACCCTTATAAACAGAAAAAAAGGACCCTTAAAAAAGGGAGCCTAAACAGGGACCCTAATTTAGAGAACTACCCATCTTGAACAGACACAGAAAGACTCTTTTAAAACTCCGCTGGGCGTCAGCCGAGAGGTCGAACTTTAACCCTAAACCCCACAAACCTCTAATAAACCCTAAAACCCTAAACACCAAACACCCCTAAACCCCTGAAACACCAAAAACCCCTAAACCCCCCAAACCCCCAAAAAACCCGACAACCCATAAACCCCTAAAGCCTAAAATCCTAAGACCTTGAAGCCGTAAGTCTGATACCCCTCTTCCACTCCTCCACAGGGGCGGTATAGACCTTCCTCACAGGAAGGCTGCCCGGGTTTAAGGTTTATCAGGGCTTCAGGGTTTGGCTTGGGCTGAAAGGCTGTGGGGTTTAGGAGTGTTTCGGTCGAGGGCTTCGGGGTAATATGGGGGCCTGACGACCTGGGACATGAAGGAATACTCGGCCCTTAAGATGCATTATTACATACTTCTTTGGTGTCTGAGTGGACCTTTGAGTGGACCTTTAACCTGTTTTTGGTGTACTATGAACCCCTTACACAACCCCCTAAACCCTAAACCCCCAAAGGCTAAGCTTCAGTTCCATCCCGGGCTCAAGGGTTTATGCGGTTTCCTCCCGGGGTTCAAGCGCAATGTGAATCGGTTTTTCCGTTGGGGACCAAGTAGGCCTGGAGCCGTGAACCGGTACTGTAGAGGCCTCACTAATTAGACTAGGGTTTTAGGCTACATTATATTATCTTGATAATGAGGAACTCCCAAAATTATTTTGTGTCTGCAGGATACTAGATCCGGATTTAGGCTAGGGATTCTGTGGCAGCGAGGATCTATTCTTGGCCATACGGCAGGACACACGCCAGCAAACACTTTTGAGCTGGGAAGCACAGTTCCCCAGCAAGCCCTTAACAACCTTCAAAACACCCCAAAACCCTAAACCCCAAACCCTGAAACTAAACCCCGAACAAATAACCCTAAACCTTAAACCCTAAACCCGCAAAGCCAGAAGCCCTCCAAAACCAGATAAACGGATAGTGGCGGGGACTGGGAATCTCCGCAAGCCCTAAAACCTTAACACCCCCCATATCTCCATAGAACCCTGAACCAAAGGCCTAAAACCCTAAAAAACCCTAAATTCCCATAGACCCCCGTGAACATAATCCCGAAGGGCTTGCGCAGGATCCTCCGACAGGTGGTGCAGGAGGACAGCTTGGTACAGTTCACTGATCGTGGTGTCGCCACGACTCCGATGGTGAAGTTCAAGCTCCTGCACCAATTCCAGAGCCACATCGTTTGGCAACTGAGGGCATCCATTGACTACCTTGGTAGGCAGTAGTCCACGCTTCGGGTGCTGAAGACGCAAGCCTTTGGCCCGTGACCCAGTAAGCTTGCACCCTGGCTTACTAACCACTGCACCTCAAAATGCCTGCGGAGAAAGCTCATCAAGGACCCCCTTGGATTGCTCTGGCACCACCAAGGTACCTCCTGGGGTTTTGGTCCATCCTCAAACCCAAACCCCTTTCAAAACTCCCATGCAACCCTAAACCCTAATCCCCCGGCCCCCCCGCGCCCCCCGAAAATTGCCAACCAAGAAGCTCTTCAAACCAAAAAAACTTTAAGGGGCCCTTTTAAAGAAGCTCTTAATTGAAGCCCCAAAGCCCCGAAACTCCCATAGAAACCACCAGCCGGCCCTAAACCCTACCTGTGGCCCAAAAGACCTATTATATATATATATATAGATATATATATATATAGATACATATACAGATCTCTAATGCAGATCTCTCTCTCGCTATATATATATATATCTCTCTCTCTCTCTACACATACATACGTATATATATATACATACACAGATCTATATGTATATATGTATAGAATCCAGAATAAGGAACCATGAACAGGTTGGTCTTTTCGGCTACAGATAAACCCTAAACCCCTAAACCCCTAAGCCCTAAACCCTAAAAGCCCTAAACTCCTAACACCTCCAAAAACACATCAAAAGCCCAGCTGAGATCCGCACTTCGGAGGCTTTGGCGGAGGCTCGCCGAGCAACGCCAACGACTCCGAGTCGCCTCAGGGCATCGGGGGGTTCGAAGAAGGGTCCTTTAGGGTTTAGGGGCTTAGGGTTTTAGGGGTTTAGGGTTTAAGGGTTTAGGGGCTTCGGGTTTATCGGGTTTAGGGGTTTAGCGTTTAGGGGCTTAGGGGGTTTAGGGGTTTAGGTTTTAGGGCCCTTCGGGTACCTATCAGGATTTCTGTAAGGATCTTTTTTATTAACTATGGGAATTGAAGGAGTTAGGATTTCTATAAGGATCTTTGTTCACCGTGGGACTTTCGGGACTCAGGGATTCGGGCTTTAAGGTTTAGGGCTTTAAGCCGTGGGGCTGAAAGGGGTTTAGGTTCTAGGGCTTCTCAAGTCCTCAAACTTCACGGGTTTACCTAGAGTCTCCATTGTAGCTCCTTTTTTTTTTGGTTTAGCCAGATCTATATTAAGGATCCTAAAAGGCAACCCCCTCCCAAAAAAGTAACCACGATGGAGACTACAGGTAGGGTTCCGGGGATTGCGGAAGTCGGGGGCTTGGCGCATGGAAAAGTGGTTGAGGGGAGGTTGTACCTGGACCATCCTCACATAGTTCTTTAGGATCCCCCAAAAGAGTTCTTGGGTTTGGGGATTCAGGGCTTTAAGAAACAGCCTTGGGGTTGAAGGAATGTAGGGCTTCAGGACTTTGGAGTAAGGCGGCTTCAAGGCTTGAACAAACACCCCTCAAAGGGTTCCCTAAACCCCATAAACCCTAACCCTAAGCCCTAAACCCTAAACCTTCCTAAGGAGGTTCTTTGAAGGCTCCTTAAACGGGTTCTTGGGTTTACCTGCGGCCCGAAAACTCACCGCGTGAAGGAACTATATATAGAAACCAGAATAAGGAAACCTAAAAAAAACAGGTCGTTTTGGTGTTTAGGGCGCTAAAAAGCTCAGGCTTTGAGTGTTCAGATTCAGAGTCAATTTAGGGTTTAGGTTTTAGAGCTTAGGGTTTAGGATTTAGCGCGATTTAGGGTTTAGGGTTTAGGGCTTAGGATTTAGGGTCAGGGTCCAGGGGTTTAGGGCAGTTGCTTTCGTTGTTTTGTGATGTCTGGGCTACAGTCCCCTAGTCTTTTGACAGACTTGGGCATGTTTTGGGCCTAAGGTTTAGGGTTTGTGGCCCCTTGACCCTAAACCCTACACTCTAACACTAACAACCGTAAACCCTTGACCCCAACGCATGATAAACCCTAAACCATAAGCCCTAAGCCCTAAACCCTAAATGAGTGCTCTAAAGGGTTCCTTCACGGTTCCGCAAGGGCTCTATAGGATTCCACATTCCGTAAAGACGAAATGAACCCTAAAGGGGTTTCAGGCTCAGAACTTAGGGCTATATGGTTTAGGATTTAGGGTTTAGGGTTTAGGGTTTAGGGTTTAGTTTAGGGTTTACGGCCTTTCATGCATTGGCACGGCTTTGGCCGATACCCCGCACAAACTCTCAACTCTCAAACCTAAACCCCAAGCCTCAAAACCCAAAGGCCTAAACAATAAACCTGAAGCCCTAAGCCCCAAACAAGCACCGCAGATGTTTGTGGCTCTTTTGACTCAGACTCCAGATTCTCTCCAGTATCTACGGTACATACCAGAGGAAAGCGTCGCACATCTGTCTGTTTGGAAGTTCGAGTCTTCCATGATCATGCCCTGAAAAAAACTGTCCTTAGGGGTCCATGCGCCCATCATGTGGCAAATACCCTAAACCCTAAACCCTTGACTAAGGAACGTAACTTAAACTATGATTGGGGAATTCAAGGTATATTCCTTACCTGGTACATATTGGAAGATCCGGGTGGCATATGATTTGGACCTTGTGGTTGCTAATAATGAACTCCGTTGATATAACCTTAAGTCCTATAGACCCCGAACCCGAAACCCTAGGCAACGCATATTCCATACTGTATACGTAGGTACATGGACCCCTTTAAGTAACTACTGTCGATAGTAACTACTGCCGGGGACGAGGTTGCAAAAGCGAGCGCACCACAGCTGTCGACAACGCCGAGGGGAAGCGAAAGTTCCGTGGCAGCAGGGGTGCACTCTTGGAGGTTCATGGGTAGTGAAAACCCAGTATTTCAAATTATAGGGTGCGGGGGTCAAATCCAAATAATCACAAACCCTGGGGCTCCAAATAGCCCAAAGTAGGTACTATTTTACACTATTTGTATACTACTTGGAGCCCTAGGGAAAGTGAAACCTACTGACGTCGCCCCAACCATCCCCAGGCCGTCACCACTAGCCGACTCAGGGTTGAGGGTATCGACATTATCGTCTGTATCTTTGCGATTTCCCGAACAGCACTAGCCAAAGAGCCCAATACATCTTAACTAAGGAATGTACCTTAAATTATGAGGGCTTTGATATTGTGATTTAAGGTGTATATATATATTTATTTAATTAATTAAGGAATATAAACCTTAAATTATAGGGGCCTAAACATTATGATTAAAGGTATATTTCTTACTTAAGGGGTATTGGGCTCTCTGGGTAGCCATGATGGAAAGCAGGGACTTTGCACCTATGTTCGGTCAAGCAAAATGGCGAAGATATGCTGCGTGCTCTTGCTATTAGGGTTTAGGGTGTTAGGGTTGTAGCTGACGATGCCAACACTGAAAACACTGAACCGACACCTTTGAACTGAGCCCTAGTGTCAGGAGTTACTGATTCGAAGGAGTTTAAGCCATAAAGCCCGAAGCCCCGAACCTCAAGCTCACAGAACTCGTGTCATGCCATGCAAGGAACTATCTTTCAAGCAAGCCTAGCTGCACAGGTGCGTTCGCCTTGAAAACCGCTGCAACTTGGTCCAGCTTCTGCCTATCGCGCCTCTCAGAAGCCGTAAGCAGATCCGAAAACAATCA
>CAJNJA010005790.1:0-17436 GCA_905231915.1 Symbiodinium necroappetens
ACTACGACGACAACAACAACAACTACGACGACAACAAGTACTGCTACTACGACGACAACAACAACAACTACTACTACTACTACTCCGACGACGACTACTACTACGACGACAACAACAACAACAACTACGACGACAACAAGTACTGCTACTACTACTACTACTACGACGACAACAACAACAACAACTACTACTACTACTACGACGACGACGACTACTACTACGACGACAACAACTACTGCTACTACTACTACTACGACGACGACAACTACTACTACTACTACTACTACTACTACTACGGCGACGACGACGATTTCTACGACTATTACTACTACTACCACCACCACCACCACCACCACCACGACAACAACCAATGCACAAGACTTACACCTTAAGCTGACGCTTCTACAGATGTGTTCCTTTCGCAATGATCGTGCTGCTCGTGTCATGTCGCACTTTTGGAGTCCAGCGTTACGGCGCAGGAATCACTGCTGTAGAGCACGTACGTTTCCTCCCGGCAAGATATGCTTGAGGTCGCTGAGGCCGATTGTAAGTGGTTGGGGTTTAGGGCATATGAAGTCGCGGCAGGTGGACTTTAGGATAAGATGTCAAAGGTTGTGATCGACCTTTGGACTTTGCAGCTTTGATAGGTAGATCAAATTCCTTTGCGGTCACAAAATGTCGCAGTCGACTCGTCGCCAGATCAAACATGCTCCTGCTTGCCGTGGCTGAAGAACTGGGTTCTTGCGACCTCGAGTCCCCGAGCCAGAACTCATCAGAACGGCCGATAAACAACAGTAAAGCACCTGAGGGCCATGCCACCAAAGAGGGCTGCACTACAGGAGCAGCTGGCATCTCCAGCAACGCCGCTGCTTCTCTCACCTCTCTGCGAGCCAGGGGCCAGGAACACTTTGCAACCTCAGGCAAGAAGACCAAGCCCCAAACATCCATCCAAGCAAAGCCCTAAGCCTCGTCCACGGCTCCGCGGGACAGCTGTGCGACACGCATGCTGACCTGGAGTGTACTCAAGAACTGCCAACTGCGGCGGCAGCTGCGCAATCAAAAAACCGAAAGCCCCTAACCCCGCTCTGCGGAATGGACTTCGCCAGGATCTATGAAACTTCGGGAATGCCTGTCGGAGACTGCCAAGCCAGCTGCTTGCACCTCAGACCACAGCCGCCAACTCCTTACAGACAGATCTAGACTTACACCAAGACTAGACCCAACGTAAAAGTCTGAAAGTCTGACGATCTCCCTCTCTTGACATCGTCCGTTCGACATGTGGAGTGCTGCGACAGTTCGACTTAAGCAAAGTTCTGCTGCTCGCTCCCCCTACAAAACCGGTGCAGCCAAAGCAGCTAAAGATCTGTCATCCCGCAGTTGATTTGAATAAAGCTTGTTTACTAACCACGAATTTCAACTCAACGCCAAGCAGTTGATCAAACAGCTAAGCCACCGAGCGACCTCCTCAAGCCAGCCTGCGAGGTCGTGTGTGCTGCAACGTGCCATGCTCGAGCCAGTGCCAATGCGGAGACAACTCCGTCAAACTGAGTTCCAATGTCGGAGAAGCGAGGCCGGCCAAGCAACTTGGTGAGCAGACGTATGCAGTGACTATCATAAACTTCGCGCTTTTACGGTGCCTGCCACGGAGCGGGCCAGCCCGGAACGTTTCCTCTATCAGGAATGCAGGCAAACTGCGCACACAATGTAGGTTGCTGCCCGCTGTGACGCTGCAATGCGTCAACCCTTCAAGTATTTGTTTGAAAACCGCAAGAAGCGAGTTTACCCTCACTACCGAATGCCTTCCTAGGATGCAGGGTGGTTCTGGGCAAGCGAAGGCCATATCCTTCACTAACTACTTTCCTTCTACGAAACAAGAAACCACGAAGCCAGCAGATTGTTGCAGAGATGGAGACTCCATGCTGGCAGTAGTAAACCCTAAACCCATAGTAAACCCTAAACCCTAAANNCCCCCCCAAAAAAAAAAATAATAAAATAAACCCTAAACCACCAAAAAAATCCCTAAACCCGAAAGCCCCAAAAAAACCCTAAACCCTAAACCCCAGCCGCCTGAAAACAGGCAGAAGCTTCTCGGCCTCGGCACGCCGACGGCGAGCCCGGAGACGCTGCCGTGGAAGTCGACTGACTTTGGCGGCTAGCTGGGGCACCTGGGTTGTTGTTAAGGGACTTAATTTACTATTATTATGACTACTGTTATTGTTATTATTATCATAAGTATTATTATCATTATTATTATTGTTATTGCCATTACCATTATTGTTATTATTATCATTGCTCATTATTGCTATTAATTTCAATTATTGTTATTACTACTGTTATTACGGTTATTACTGTTACTACTACTACTACTACTACTACTACTACTACTACTACGACTACTACCACCATTACTATTATTACTGCTATTACTACTACTAGTACTATTATTATTGCCATCTGGCAGAAAAATTTGGGTTTAGGCAGGAGAACCGTGCCATTCCAAGCATGCCGGCAACGCGAGGACATCTCGCCATCCAGTTTCCGGTGTAACTCCAACCTCAGTAGACGAAGTGTCAAGCAAATCAAAAGTGGCTTGTCTGCCTCACTATGCTCGTCGTCGGGTCATCGGACGTGAATCGCAGCAAGTGCAACACAGACAAGGCAAGGTGCGCAGCTGCTTTGTGTTGAGGCCGCTTGGGACCCACATCCCAGGCAACGAAGGCAACTACTGTAGCTGCACTGTAGCTATCATCGTCAGACGTCAGACATTAAAAGCCACCAGGGCCACCAATGAATGCCAATGACAATGGGAATTCGCGTCACATCCTCGTGGGACCGGGCACCAGGCCCGCAGCTCTTTCTCACTGAACCAGAGCGCGCTGCAAGGCAGAGGCCTGAAGCATCAACCGAGATTGCTGGCCTCCTCACCGCAAGTTTTGAAAGAGGGGGGGTAGAGAGGGAGAAAAAGGCAGAGAGAGAGAGAGAGAGAGAGAAAAAAACATGCGAGGGGCTTCAGCGAAAGGTAGCTCTGCGGCGAATTGTGTCCAGCATGTGGAGTGAAACCAGGGCAACAGCCTCTCGTCGAGCACGAGTGGCCGCCAGGGAGGCTGCAGCCTAGATGGCACTCTGCTCGGCCCCGGGATACCATGCCGTTTCTTCCATGCCTTCACCCATGGCTACAGAGCTGACCCTTAACTTCTACTTCACATTCACCAAGATTCCCTACATCGGCACTCAAAAAAAGAAGATCAGCAAGCAGCCGAGTCATGAAAACTGGTGTTGAGCAGGGTTCACAAACTACAGTGGTGATGTTGGCCCAGGCTCCGGACTCATCTTCAAAGAACATCCGTATGGCACTCCAGCCAATATCCGTGACCTGCAACATGCGGTGTCTTGTTGAAACTCTCACACTTCCTGCGTTGCTACCGTCAATCCCGTCCAACGAAGGACTGACCCTACCATTTTCGAGACTAGACTTTTTGGATCTTTTTGGATTCTAGCAGCCATGGGGAGCAGCTTTGAGGCATTTACGGACTGGTGGCGTCTGGTGTCCAGGGTTCAAGTCCGGTTTTCGACTTTGGGGATTCAAGGGTTTGCCGTGCAGTGCAGCAGGTCACTTTTGTTTGATCTCATGCATCACTCGGGCTGCCGATTTCCAGTATGGAAAACCTCAGGGTCGCGTGCGCTCTCTCAGAATAGGAACATGGCCACGCAAGTGATTCTCCTGGCATTTTCCAAGGAGCTTCTTGCCAGCATTATCGCCCGCAGTGCGAAGTTTGTCTGACAGGTACTTGAAGTCAGATTCTTTCACCTCGGGATGGCCGTAGCTAAAGGCAGGCCCGTCGGACGCCGAAGACAAAAGTCAAGATGCGCATCACATCTGCAGAGAATAGTCATGAACTTTCACCGCGCAGCAGCCAGGCAAACGACGTTGACGCCTTCCTCCATGACCAAGCGCAAAGCTTCAGCACAAAGCTCGATGCTCGCCTCCTCTGTGGTCATGCGAGGAGCTCGGTCTGCAATATTAGGGTCTGCCGAATTAAAGCCCCTCTACACATACATACATATATATATATACATATATATAGGGCTCAGAATACCTCACCAGCGAGGTGAGTTGATAGCCGGGCCCCAGCGTTTTGCAGCGCGCTTCAGGAGCCATACCTTCGTCCCCGTCCTGGCATAGGAAGCAGCGGCTCCGGCGATCCAAGGGGAGACTGCGACTCCGTCTGGGACTGACACCCTCTGTTCAGCAAGCACGTGCCCTGATTGGGCACCACGCCAGTTGCTGTAACTTGAGACGCACTGTACGGCTGGCCGCACCCCTTATGGGAAAAGGATGGAAGAAAAATCAACAGCCGGCGCAGCACCCTCCGTGGAGAGGAGGAGGAGGCCAGCAGCCGTGGTCCATTTGGCCCGGAGCCTGGCATTCGCCGCGACGATCTACTTGGCGACAAGACTGGTCCGAGCAGGATGGCCGCCAATTCCCAGCCTACGATACGGCATGGAAGCAGGCACCTGGTATAGTGACCGCCAAGACGGACTCGGCGCCAGCGCCGAGTGGTGGCAGCCTCGTCAGCAATATGCAACACGTGGTCAATCAAGCGCGGCGGGTCGAGACGAAGCTTGCAAAGCTTCGCACAGAGCTGATACAGCGAGGACAGAGCTGGGAGAAATACTTGGAGGATGCTCGACAGGCGATTGCGAAGGAACGCTCGAGGCACGAGAACAATCAACGCCGCATCGCCAAAGAGATCGAGGAACTCGAGGTGCTCCAATCTTCGGTATACGAGCAGGTCACCAATGTGGCCCCCGAGTGCAAGCAAGAGGGCGCGCCCAAGCCAGCTGTGGAAGCGATCGGCTATGTGAGGACAGGCGGGCCGCAGGACATGGATGTAGACTTGGGCTTGGCCCCGCCTGGCGATGGTGGCGACGAGCCACTCTCGGACTTCGATCTTGCCTCAGAGCTGCAGCGCATCGTCAATTTGGCGCAGCAAAGGGGCGCCAGGGCACCAGTACCCAAGACACCGCCTCGCAGGCCGAGTGGTCTCCCTTCGTTCACGCCTCCATCTACGACCAGAACCTCGCCGGATGGGAGTGTCTGTCGCGGGGATCCCTAGCCCACGCCACCGAGATCAGCGTGCTTTGGGGCTACTACGTCGACACCCCCAGGATTGGAAGTGGATGCTCGAGCACCGGCGGCAGGAGGCCCTTCTTCGGCCCCGCTTCGAGATATGTCGGGTCAGCTTGGCGAGCATGGCGAGAAGTCTGTTTCTCCACTGGCGGCGGACCTGCGGGCCAAGCGGAACGAGGCCAGGCAGGCCTTAGCTCCATTTGGTCTTGCCTCCAAGCAGAGGCGGCAAGAGACTACAGATCTTGGACAGGAAGGCACAGGGCCAGGAGGCCCCCGCCTCGTGGACGACGACAACGAGGAGTTGGATGCCGCATCGGCAGCTCCCAGATCACCGGGGCTTGGGAGAATGGAGTAGCGTCAATAGGCTACCCGAAAGGAATTGGGTCGACGCCGAAATTGCGCCGGATGCTGCAGTCGCGCAGGCTGGAGGGCCTGACGAGCTTGAGAGTTCTGTGGGTAGAACTCTCATGCTCTCTATGTCCCCTCGGTCAATGCTCTTCTGCAGGTACCCCCGCAAGTTCGGGCGCCGGATCCTGCCAGTTTCACACGGATGTTTGTACAGTGGTTGTTAGCCTGACTTTTGTGAGTCCGGCCTGTCCCTGCTGCAGGTTGTTCGATTCAAGCGGATATCAGTGCTTTGATGGACTTTGGGCCCCCTGGCACTGTTTTTGCAGTTGCCCTTCTTCCGCTCCTCGTCCATCTCCTCACTCTCCCTGTCCTTTTTCGGCATGCTGCACACTCGCATGCAACCACCAACGCAGCTGCCTTCCTTTTGCGCGGGGCCAAAGAGAGAAATCGGTGGCTCTGGGTTCTCCTCCGCGCTTGCATAAAGGATTCGCTGCTACTGAGGTGCAGGTTTTTTCAAGGGGAGTTTATGCCCCCCCTCTGCCTTTGCGGGGCCAAAGAGAGGAATCGGTGGCTCTGGGTCCTCCTCCGCATAAGCTTGCTGTTCGTTCTTGTGCCGACCTGCAACTGCGTGGGTCCAGGGCTGTTCCCTGTCAGTCGTATTCACTGGTTCGTGTTTGGCCATTTTTTGGCTTCGGCCCATGGGGATTCGTCCTCGCCCTGCTCTGTGTTCTTCGCTTCTTTGCGCACTGGGGCGGCGAGGTTCTTCTGTCCCATGTTGGCCGTGACCCCTTTCTGCTGTTGGCAGGCTTGCCGCCTCATCCTGCTGTACGCGGTGGCCAGCCTTCGGACCAGGTCTTCTACGTGGGGCTGTGTGTTATGGGCATCTGGTGGACTGCTAGCGCCTGTGCCTGGCCCCAAGTTCCATGGCTCGTGCTATGGTTGGAGCACCAGGCAGCAGCATCCTTGTGCATGGTGTGTGCCACGACGCTCTCGTGCCTTTGGGCTTTTATGGGATGGCGTTGGGGCATCAGAAGGTTCTTCCTTGGCCGAATGCTTCTCCCCGGGATCCTTGTTGACTTTGGCAGCGGGATCCGCGGGCTTGGACAGATATCCTCGCCCTCTGTTGGGCCGTTGGACTGGCGTCTGTGCGGGCAGTCTCGTCCCCATCGCAGGCTTGCAGCGGTTCCTTGGGGCTGTGGACATGGAGCTGATAATCGCCCCCGCCTTCGATGTGGGACCTTGCTCCTGCTGTGGCTGTGCGGCTTTTCGACCCTTCCTGTCTCTGCTTCGGTTCCCATGCCTGGCCGCTTCCATGTGAGCCCTACCGTGCTTTTCGGCCTTCTGCTACACACCGGACATGCTGCGCAGACGCCGGATGCTTTGCCGCACCGGCCGCCGATACTGCCGCACCTGGTTCCCGTTGCGGATTTGGTGCACTACATGGGGCCATGTGTGGCGAATGTTGACGTTACGGCGCAGCCTGCGCCGCCAGCCAGTCGCTTGCCGTGGCTTGTGGAAGTTCCGCCCCGACCACCACCGCTGTTCGAGCGTGCATCTGGAGGCTGGTTGGGTGTCCTGATCTTAACGCCACATTTCCGACCTGTCCGTGCGGCCGTCAGGTGCCAGGAAAATCACGGCTTGCAGCACGTCCTCGATGTGATACAAGACGAGGCGCCAGGCGGAGGTATTCGCACCGGACAGTCGTGTGTTCCCGTCCGGCCCCAGCCTTTCTCCGGGTTTGGGACATTTGTCAGGTTCCCCTCGTTGGTGCATTAGCAACCGCAGGGCCGAATAGCAGCCACTGTCCTGGACCTGCGCAGCCTAGGTGGTCACATGTTTGCTTGCCTGCTCCCTCAGCGCATGCCGATTGAGGAGCTCATCGACTTTGTAAGCCACATGGTAAGCTATTCCGAGGGACCGCTTATTATGATGGTAGGCAGCCAGACACACCCGCACGATATGCAGTCCCCTGTGCTATTCCAAGATGGTGACCTCGTTGTTTTCAGTCGGGGTCAGCGCCCTCCGCCCAACTTTGCGTCAGTGCACCAGCTGTTCTTTCAAGGGGCCGTCTGGCAAGACGCCGAGTTCCTGCCGACGCTTGGCTCTGACGAGGGCCTCCTTGTGCAGCATCAGGGCGAGCGCATCTTTCTTCCGCCGCACCATCACACCGGACAGACTTCCGTTGACGCTCTTGCGTGCACTTGGGATTACCCGAAGGGCGCTATGACCACGGCAGCTTTCCCGACCCCCAACCTTGAGTTTAGGGGTAACTTTTGTTCCCACCTCCTCAGGGTTGTAGGGATTCCTGAGGTCAAGACTGCTACTCCGGCCAATGTTCGAAGGCGAGACTTTTTTGTTCTTTGTGACTTTAGAGCATTAGGCTATAGCCCAAGTGCACTCCAACGTTGCCACGCTTCATATGCCATCTGTGGCCGATGCCTTTGGCGTGCACATTCCCATAGGTCAACGCCTTGCAACATGGGAGGGCACCAACCGTGGGGAGGAGGTTTCGTTTGAGGGCCAAGCGATTCTCACCTTCTTTGCTGAGGAGGATACACCTCCCTCCCCTGCGGGATCCCTCTACATCGAGCTGCCAGACGCCGACGACGAGCCGTTTGACTGGTCCTTGCGCTCCCACCCGGGCATCATGCGTGGGTCATCGCGGCCCTCTGGGACCCGCCCTCCGCAGCATGGGGTCGACAGTCGCTCGCGCTCGCCGCTTCCCCATGGGCGGCGCCATGCGTGGCACCATAAGGGTCCTGATAAGTATACGGTTGCCATAAGCATAGGCAAGTGGTTCCTTGGATTCAAGCAGCAAGCCCGCCGACCGGGCAGCCAGGGAGCTACCTCTGCCGGCTTCGCGGCCGAATACTGCCTTCCACCTGTGGCTTACAACTGTTGCGAATCTCTGCCTCAGTGTCTCGGAGCAGGTGTGCCTAGTATAAGTTGTAAGCTATTGCAGGAGCCTGCTTCTCACTCGGCTGAAGCGCGCGCTGCGCTGGAGGATATTCGCGAATTTGTTGAGGCCGACGGGCGCCCCTGGCCGTATGTGCCAGCGGATGATCAGTTTGCCATTCGCGGTATTGCTGCAAGATTGGAGGCAGAGGAGGAAGGCCTGCAGATGGAAGTGGGAACGGACATCACTTTTTGTTTGTTCACCCCGGACTACTCTGCCGAGCACGTACTGCTGACTCTCACAGCCCCGCTTGATGTTGCCGACGCGATGCTGGCAGTGCAGGAGTCTAGGGACCCGGTCCGCGCTCGGCTTTTCCCCTGGCTAATTCCGATCGATCCGCAGCCTTCCCAGGGCTACGGTATACTCCTCGCCTTGCCCGGCTGGGCAACCAACGACATTGTTGCATGCTTGGACACGTCAGCCATTGACGATAGGCTCTTCGTGGCGGGGGTCCCGGTTGCCGCCAGCCGAGAAACATTACTGGATATCGCCGGCTTGCCCCAGCATGATCGGTTCGATGTATATGTGGGGACTAGTCATGTCCCTATGCAAGGTGGTGAGGAGGCGGACATGCACTGCGGGCTCTGCCTTTTCTTTATCCACCGCCATGACCTGCCTGGTCCGTATTTCCGCCTGCACGAAACCCTTCTCTCCTCCCATGCCTGGGAAGATGCTCCCCTCATCCCCTCTGGCCCGGATCTCGACTATCTGTGTGCAGTTTGGGATATGGGGCACAAGCGTGTTCGGAGCGATGAGCAGCACCCCTATCTTGATGGCGGCGCGGTGGCTCTGCAGCTTGGCATGTCTCCAGGGAGCACTACTGTGACGCTCGCCACCCGCGCCGCTGGCGACGTTTCTCTGGTCGGATATCAGTGTTGGAACGTCTGTGCCGTTGCGGCTGCCCAAGCTGGCATTCAACCGCCTCTGCTTGCTGTCCTTGACTGCCGTGCTATGCTTCAGGGCTGGACCCTGCTCATGTCGTCTGACGGACGAATCAACCAGGCAGAATTAGAGGAGGATCTGTCCGTATTCGCGCCCCCAGGGTGGGAATTGCATATTGAAGGCATGCAGGTGCAGGATGGTTTTTACCTTTATGAGGCTGGCCAGGTTGGTTTCGCTTCCTTTGTGCCCATTCGAGACGACGATGCTCTCAGTGTGTCACAGGCTGCACAGTCTGAGCAGGAGCTGGACTCGGAGGCGGACGGTGATGAAACCTCCGATGCTAGTTGTGCCAGCTCCTCGGAGCCTTCTCCGTCCAGGATACGAAGCCGGTCCCCTTACCGTTCGCCACGATGAGACGGTGAGCGCTGGGGCCGAGGGCGAGGCATGCCTTTCCTCATCCTAGGTCAGGAATATGCGCCCGAACTTGTGTGCCTTCCGTCCTCCCCAGGCTTGGAAGTCAGCACGGCCCTCCAGCTGGTGCAACAGCGCAGGGATCCGGACGCCGTGCAAAGGTTCTCGACGCTGGTGCCAGTGCACCCACAGCCAGTGGGGGCTTTCGCCCTTGCTATCGCAAAGCCTGCATGGAGCACAGATGTATTTGTGGCTTTTGATCTATCTCGGATCACAGGTGCCATATACTGTTGGCTCTCCTCCCCGTACCTCACCCGCTCCTCGATTTTGGCTATCACTGGGGTTGCCGACACTGGAGGAGTCGAGGTCTACGTCCCAGACCAGGACCTGCCACTAGGTCCCACAGAGGTCTGTCGTTTGAGCACAGGTGCGTGCGTCTCAGTTGTGCCAGCAAATTGCCCTTTCTTCGTCGTCGCTGCCCTCGAAGACATGCTGGGCTCTGCTGAGGGCTGGGACACTGAGGCTGCGCTCCCTTGCGTGCCGGGCGACTTTCTGCATCTGCTTACGGACGGCGGACCTTGCAGCACTGCAATCGATTGCCAGCCTACTGGACAGTTGCGGGAGGCGGTTCTGGAGGCACTAAACTTGCCTAGCCAGTCGACCGCCCTCCAGCTTGCAGATCCTCCCCTTGACGATTTTTCCGACTCGGGCCACTTGGGGTGGAATGTCATGGCTGTCACCCAGGACCACGTCCCAGCCATCCGGCACGGTCCTGGTTGCGTTTACTTTCTCGACCTGAGACCTATCTTGTGTGGCATTACATGGGCGTTTTCCGACAACGGTCTGGTGTCCGTGGCGCTGATCTGCCGTCAATGCGCTCGACCAGAGGTCAGCCGCAAGCAGAGTCAGCAGAGTCATTGTTTCGGGTGGGCGTCAACCCTCGCCTGCTGCCGAAGGGTTTGTTTCTGTACGGCCGGGAGATGTGCTTGTCGTGCAATTTGCTGACGACCCTGCCTCGTTCAGCCCACTCCCAGCGGCGACTGGTCCTGCTCCAGCAAACGAGTCTGGCCGCCCTGGTAGCTTAGCCTATTCGGCGGGCGCTGAGCACGGGACGCCCGCCTCTCCCCGCGTCGAAGGCGTTACTGCTGCCGATGCTGCATCGGGCACAGGCGCTACTGGCCAGCAAGGCACGACGCATCCGAGTCACTCCATGCGTGTGGCTTTTGCCATCCTTGGCTGCCGTTTTCTACTTCTCGTGTCTCTGGGCACGTGGGCTGCAGGGATCCATGCTCTCATGCCCGGGGTCTGTGGAGTGTTAGCGTACCCGATAGCGCGACGGCATGGCCACTTTGCTCTGCTTGCCGTTTTAGTCTGCATGCAGGCGGTTGCCCCAGCGGAGGCAATGCAAGTGAGATTGCCAAGCCCACCTGCACTGTGTGACCGGCCCCGTCTGTGTGCACTTGGCGCTGCTTCCTCCCCCGGCCCCCTGAGGGTCCTCCCGACACCATGCCGTGCGCCCGCTCGTATCCCAGTGGCCTTGGAGGCTGACTTCTCGCTTGGTCGCCTCTGTACGTTGCTGGAGGAGAGCGTGGAGAGCAGGGGGGACGAAACTTTCTTGGATGCGTCCACCCTGCTCGAGGTTCTGCATGAGCACTCTGTGGCCGCAGTCCCACCTCCCCCGATGCCGACACGCGACATATTCGGATGTCCTGCTGAGGGAGCACCCACTCTGTGCCTTTCAGACCTGTTGGGTTACAGCACGGCGGAGATGGCATCGAGCGTTGGGGGAGGCGAAGCCTTCAACTTGGATGGTCGTCAATGCCTGCTCCCTGGCGACCCCGTAAAGGTCAATTCCATTTTATGCAAGACTGGCGTAGCGCATCTCCGCCCGCCGCCTGTGCAGATGAAGAGGCTCCGTAGCTTTTCCGCCTGGCTGGATGCGGGCAGTATCGGGCGTACCCCCGCCCCGGGGGAGATGCTAGTCCTTACCTCGGATGGCTCCTACGCTCCTTCTGAGACCCGAGTAGGTTGGGGTTTAGTCTGCAGTTTGGTTGATGAATCCCTGAGGCTTCCTGGCCAGTTTGTCGGCTGCCTATATGGTGATCTCCCAACTTTGTTGGATCCTGTCCTCACTGAAGGCCTTCCCCAGGATGCATATACAGCGGAGGTCGCTGGCCTCGCATTTAGTGCCGTCGCGGCCTTGCAACTTTCTGTGGCCTGCCCTATCTTGGTCAGAGCGGATAATTCCTCTGCTTTGGCAGGTGTCCAGGGCAGCATGACCATGCGGCATGACCCCCTCTGTCAGGTTGCCCGTTGTCTGCATGTGGCCGCGGGCCAGTCTGTGATGTGCTCCCTCAGCTATCAACATGTTCTCGGGCACGCGGGTGACCCAGCGAATGAACTCGCTGACTCTTTAGCGAAGTACGGCGCTGCTGGGCATGTATCCTTGTGGCCCTTGGCTTTCTGCCCTCTTGCGACGAATGAGGACGTCTCCCTCCTGCATTGGCTGCCACACATCTGCCTCTCGAACTCTCGAAGTGCAGGTCTCAGGAAGTGCCGGCTCTGAGGGAGCAAGTCATGACTTGGAGCCGTGGGCCGGGCACATGCATTCAGTCTCCCGCCTTTGCAATGAAGCCTTTCCTTCGGGCTTTCCCTTCAGGCGGGGCAGTCACTCCCCCGCACGATCAAGTCACCCACATTCAGTGGGCAGTAGCCACTTTTAACGTCTTATCCCTGCAGGATGATGGCACGGCGGCTGAACGGTGTGAGGGTCTTCATGGTGCGGTCGGCCGGCCCACACTCCTTCAGCAATCCCTGGATGGTTCCGGGATTTTATGTGCCGGACTCCAGGAATGCCGGACGCCGGCCGGCACCATGCGATGCGGCGCCTACACCCGCTTCTCCTCCGGTGCCGATGCAAAGTCGTGTTTTGGGGTCGAGCTCTGGGTACATGATAAGTGCCCATGTTTGCCTTCCTCCATTGTCGTTTTGCACGCCTGCCCCACGATCCTGATTGCAGCGGGCCGGCTCCAGCGACAGGAGCTTCGGATACTCGTGGCCCATGGTCCGCACAGGGCCCATGCCGCTGACACGAAAGCAGCTTGGTGGAAACAGGTCACTCACCTGTGCTATGCATACGGGGGTGGCCGCCCCTGGCTTATGCTCCTGGACGCCAACTGTAGAGTGGGTAGTGTCTGCTCGGAATGTGTCGGCGAGCACCAAGCAGACCTGGAGGACGAGTCGGGCGAATGGTTCCATGCTCTGCTTCGCCAGTCGGAGACGTGGCTTCCAGCTACATTCCCGCATTGCATGCATGGGCAGGGCGGCACCCTCCGTCAGCGCCGTAGTGGACAACTCGATCGCTCGGATTTTGTCGCGCTACCGGGTGCCTGGAGAGACAGTGCTTGCACCGCGAGTGTCGATCCACATATCTCTGCCGGGCACACATTTGCGGACCACTTTGCGGCAGTTGTCTCTCTGTCGCTGCGCGTCCCCAGCGGGCCTGCTCGAGGGCGTCCGGCCAGGAGGATCGATCCAGATGCTGTGGCGGACCCCTCGAACCGTGAGGCCGTCAGCCAGATTATCCTGTCTGCGCCCAGACCCCATTGGGCCATCGACGCCAGCGAGCATGCCGCCGCTGTGGTCGACCACTTGTACACTGGTCTTGTCTCGGCCTTCCCAGTCCAAAAGCGACGCATGCGCCGGAGCTATATCTCGGATTCCAGCGAAGCCTTGCATCGGGTTGTGTCCGGGCTCCGCCATGCGACCAGGAGCCGTAAACTTGCTCTTCGGATGACATTTCTGCGCTGTGCCTGGCAAGCTTGGCGCTCAGCTTCCAGAGTCTTTCATGAATTTTTCTGCGGCAAGTGGTTGTTCCAGCTGGAGCAGCGACTTGGCCTGAGCTGCATGCTGCTTCACCGCTATGGCGGCCTGCTTCGGCGCGGCTGCCGGGCTGACCGTGCCGAGATGTACGGCCGCTTAGCAGGCGAGGTCGCGCAGTCAGACCCTGCGAGCATGCACGCTGCTGTGAAAAAGATCCTCAGGCCACGCAAGTTCCGTAAGTCTGGAGTGGACCCGCTCCCCACACTTTACCGTGGCGACGGGTCGCAGTGCCTCTCTGAGCAGGAAATCACTGATACTTGGCGTGAACATTTCCGCATCTTGGAGGGCGGCCTGGATACTTCGCCATTGGAACTTTTGCAGACATGCCGTTCCCGCCAAGGCCAATTCGAAGGCTCGGATTCTGTTGAGGTTTCAGACATGCCCACTTGGCTTGAGCTAGAAGCGGCCTTTCGCCGGACTGCTGGGCGGAAGGCAGCAGGACCAGACCTTTTGCCGCCCATGTTGAGCAGGCATTTCGGACCGCAACTCACCACGGTCTTCTGGCCCTTGCTCCTTAAAACTGTGTGCAGGGCTTCGGAGGCAGCGGGGCTGAAGGGGGGGACCCTCCACCATATAGGGAAGCCGCAGCCGAAGGCCCCCCACACCTGTGACGCCCACAGGGGCATCTTGGTCCAGTCCACGGTGTCCAAGGCGTTTCACCGTGCACTGAGAGGTCTGATTGTCCGCCACTGGGGGAAGGCTTCACTACCGCTTCAGCTCGGAGGCCGAGCCGGATGTAGCGCGTCTTTTGGCAGCCTGTGCTCCCGCGCGACCTTGGCGGCAGCTCGCAAGCTGCGCATGTCCGCAGCGCTCATTTTCATTGATCTCTCCTCAGCTTATTATGCGGTGATACGGGAGACTCTGTTCGGGAAGGACATGTCTGACCGACCTGTCACTGAAATTGCCGCTGCCTTGGGCCTAAGCAGTGATGACCTCCAGGAGCTCACACGCCTTATTGAGGAGGAGGCTATTCTTCCCCAACAAGGCGCCTCTGACTTGCTGCAGGATATCGCAAGGGAATTTCACCAGCAGACCTGGTTTACCCTCTCGGGGGATTCGCATATGGTTGCCACCTTTCGCGGAACGAGGCCTGGCGGGACGCTCGCGGATATCTTATTTAACCTGCTCTTTGGACAGGCCCTTCGACGGCGCAAGTCTGGACCACTGAGCGAGGCCATCCCGACGGTCCCGTGGAACGGCGAACGGACGCCCTTCCCGGAACCGCCTACCTCGGCGACCGCCCAGTGCGAGATCCCCGACGTGGTGTATGCTGATGACCTTTGCATTCCGATTTTCTGTCGGACTGCTGCGCGCCTCAGGAGCACGATGACAGCGGTCTCAGCTGATACGTTTGATACCCTGGCGCCACACGCGCTGCGCGTTAACTTTGGCCCCACCAAGACGGCAGCGATGGCAGCACCTACAGGTGCTGGCTCGCGTGCAGCCCGGCGGGAGATGTTCTGCTCCCTCAAAGGGAAAGCGCCTGTATGGGCCGAAAGCCGCGGCATGCAGTGGATTGACCTCGTGGCCAAGTACCGTCATCTTGGATCCATTGTGGCCTACGACGGCTCCATGTCGGCGGACGTGCGCCACAGACTCTCGCTGGCGCGGGTCGCCTTTAGAGATGGCAAAAGGCGGCTTTTCGCGTGCAAGGATGTGCCATTGGCCAAAAGGGCAGTCCTGTTCCGAAGCCATGTCCTTTCCACGCTTCTGGCGGGCGTCGGCGGCTGGCCGCTGCTGGGCGCCTGTGATTGGCGCACCTTCAGTGGAGGGGTCTTTGGTCTCTACAGACAGCTCCTAGGTCTCCGAGCCTCGGGGCGATGGGACCTGACCGCGTCTCAAATTTTGGCAGCAACGGACCTGCCGTCCCCCGCTTGCCTACTGAGCGCGGAACGCCTAAGGCTTCTTGGACAGCTTGTCAGAAACGGCCCACCGGAGTTGTGGGCTCTCCTTGGACATTTTGAGCAGTATCAGGCTGCTTTGCGTGATGCGGGCGAGTGGCTGCGCAATGCTGTTGGCCACACGTGTGCTCTTGGGCCTATCGATTCTGACTGGGCTGCTTGGTCTGCGCTTATGCGCTCCCCCGGCAAATGGCGCGGCGTCATCAAGCGCGCAGAGGCGTGGTATGCAGAGACGGCTCGGTTACAGGCTGTGCACGACGAGGTTGTGCGGGCTGCTTGGCGTCCTTTGCAGGCAGCCGTCTCCCCTCTGGAAGGCTTGCAGCACGGGTGTTTGCTGTGTGGCACTGCATTCGCCTCGCACCAGCAATGGAGCGTGCACGCGCAGAAGGTGCACGGCTATCGCACCCTTGCTACGCGTCTTGCCAGCGGACGGCAGTGCGGTGCTTGCGGCTCTCTATATGCCAATCGGGCTCGCCTCCGCTGCCATCTCCAAGCATCTCCGAGATGCTTGCAATTCCTGGAGTCGGGTGAGGCTGAAGCCCAGGCTGATGCGTCTACCAGCGGACATGCCCAGGCCCCTGTGGTACCGGGCTGGGGCCGCAGTCACCTCCCCATTGCCGAGCCGGCCATTTGCCGAGAGCTGCGCACTGCACTTCGCACCTTGGACTCTGCCTCGGACCAGTGCATTTTCGACGAAGTTGCCTCGCATGTTGCGCCTCTTCCGGTTTTACGCGGCACCCTTCAGCTTTGGCGTGATTCCCTGCCTCCTGGCGACCTCCGAGACGCGGCTACTGACGTTCTGCTGGTGCTCTTGCCTGAACACTTGTGCTCACATGTAGCTGGTCGCGGCCCCCAGGGCCCAGGGATAGATGAGGACGCTTTCCAGCCTGCTCTTATCAGACCGGTGGTCCGCCACCCCGCCCCTTCGCCGGTCCTTGTGGTCCTTGGCTGTCCACCGCGTGAATGGCTCTTGACTTGGGGCCTAGCCGATTGTAGGACTGTGGAGGCTGATGTTCTTGGGATCGCATCTGCGTGGTCTGAGGGCCTCCGTTGCTTTGGTGCCTTCGTGGACTTCCCTCCTCCACCTTGCAGTTCCCGGCCCATCCTCTCCCCGTGCCCAGGGCCATTGCGGCGCCACCGCGAGCACTGCGACTGGACTCGTCGACTCTTGCAGGCCTTCTGTTGCTTGTATCGCACTGCAGTCCTGGGACGGCCGACATGCCTGAGGGTGCCTCTAACACCCGAGCATTTTGCTCCATTAACCGCGTGGGTCCGACAGTCCGCCCTAAGTTTGGACGGGGTCCCTGATGCCCACGAGCGGTTCCCAGCATGTTTCACCTTGGAATTTAGTTTGCATTAGGCACGTCGCTTCGACATTGAGCCTTTCGGAAGAAAAAAGATACATATATATATATATACATACACACACACACACTACAAGTAAACCCCCAAACTCCTATCCTAAGGCCCATATACTTATATTACCCTAGCAATCTGCTAGGGACTCGATGCACCCCCGGACGGCTCCCCTCTCAATGGGTCCTTTGCGGGCACCACCTTTGGCTCGATACCGAGCTCACGCAACCGCTTGGCCCAGTCAGTGTCCTCCGTGAATCCAGTTCCTTCCTCAGTCTGATCATATTAGATGTGTATATATATATACCGTTTTGTATATATATATATATATACATCGAATATAAATATCAAAATAAATACAAAATATAAATATACACATGTGTATATATATATATATATGGTCAGGCGCTCCGCCCCCCCCCCCTCCCCCCCCATGGTCCATGGTCCAGGATGCCCCCCCTCCCGTATTGGGGTGTGGGGTCCCTCTTCCCCCTGTAGTGTGGTTGTGGGATTTTGGGGTTTTGGGCTTAGCTTAAGCTTTTCAGTTTGGGGTTTAGGGCTTAAGGTTA
>CAJNJA010005791.1:0-17435 GCA_905231915.1 Symbiodinium necroappetens
TGCGGTGGCGCCTCACGGCACACTACAGCTTTCATTTCGGCACAGTACCTGGGTTCTTCGCAGGTAGCGCCTTTCGGCACAGTACCTGGTCACTCTCCTTCGACAGCCAGTGCCCTTTCAAGTCAGGCTGCGCCTTTCGGCACAAAACCTGCTTGATGCACTGCGACAGCCCTAAACCATAAACGCCGAAACCCTAAAACCCTAATACAGCAGCCCTAAACCTTTCTCTCTATACGCCCTATAGGGTTTGGGCTTTGGATTTAGGGGTTTAGGGTTTAGGTCTGTGCTATCGCAGCACTTCCCGCTCTTCAGGGTTTAGGGTTTAAGTTTAGGGTTGGTGCTATCGCAGCACTTCTTAGTCTTGCTCCCTGCCTGAGTGCTATCGCAGCACTCATTGAGGATTGCCAGGTTGACGACGTGGAACCTGTTTCCTGCACGGCCCTGACTGGAGCAGGGGTTTGGAGTCAAACCCCCCAACCTTAAAACACGAAAACCCTACAAACCCTACACTATAAACCCCACTCCCTAAACCCTAAACTCTATAAACACAGAAACCTGAGTCCGATGATCCGATCAGCCCTCGAAGCCTATAATAAGCCTTCAACTCCAAAGCCTTAACACTTAGGGTTTGAGGTCTTATGGGTTTAGGATGAATTTTGTAAGGTGGAGAAAGCCGTTTAGAGTCGAGTTTAGGGATGATTCTGTTTAGGGTTGTATGGAAATAATATTTCCAACTGAGTGTTTAAGGTGTTCAGAGTCGAGTTTAGAGATTCTGTTTGGGGTGTTGGGGTCTTTAGATTAACAACTGAATAAAGGATATGGAAAGTATGTTCTCTAATAAGAACTTAGTCAGTGCTTATGACAAAATAGCTCTACGAGAAACTCTAGGGGCTTGGGGACTATCTTGCAAGTTGTCAAAATACGCCTGCAGAATCACAGACTAAAGCTCCAAACCCCTGGTTGACATGGGCCCCAAAACCGTGGTCGAAAAGGGGCCTGTGCTGCTTTCAATCTTGGCCCGATACATTCTCCGATCTCGCTTGTCAATACGAGTGATCAAAATTATAAAAAAAAATTATATATATATATATACATATATCAGTCATGTTAGTTTCACGTAACAACTAGAAAAAACCACGGGATCATTTGTGCTCAAAACATGGGATTCAAGCTTTTTCAACATGCTTTTGGCAGCCACAAATTGACAACCAGTCACACGAATTTGACAGCCAGTTAACACGAATTTAACTTGAAGACAAAAGGACCCTATTCTCGGGCGTCCCCGGACACAGCAAAGGATGACTACCCCAAAGAAGTACCTCCAGGCGGGACCGAGTGTAAGTAGGAAGAGCCCACAACAGCTGCAGCCTACAATGACAGAGAGGAAGGAACCAAAGAGGGCTAGCTCCCGCAGACAGAACTTCCCCAATCCATCTGATGACCTTCCAGGATGGGCCGCGTCCCCCAAAATCCACTGGGTGGGAGTAGAGTCGCCGCACAGATCGTCGCAGGGATCAGCTGGAGCACGGTCGTGGTTTGCAGTATGCCCATGTCCCTGGTCGTAGCCAGGGTGTGGGTCCTCAGGTGCTAGATGGTCCTGTATCGCAGGGGGTACAGCGGCTGGGCCTGGCGCTGGGACGGTGTGAGGCCGCGCAGTCTCAGCTTCGGCGTGGCCGCTCCATTCGGGCTCAAAAGTGACGGTGACAACCTGTCCTGGCTCGATGAAGAGCCAGCGCCAGTACGGCCGGCATCCTGAGAGGCCGACACGGAAACCTGGCGGGGCACCTTGCTCATAATAGTGACGCACTGCTGTAGCATCCAGCCATCCTTGGTCAGCAGAAACTTTACGCCAGCCTTCGAGGATGGGCCTGCAATCAAGAATGCCAATGACAATGACACCTAGGACTCCCTCTGGCGTGGGCCCAACCGCTGCAACGGCCCTGCAGGGCCGGCCATAGATCGCAGCATCACAAACACGATCACGGGCAGGGGTGATGACAGCACGGCTACTCTGAAGACCGAATAGCACAGCGATGTCGTGCAAATAAAATACAGCTCTGCTGGGCTGTAGGAGGAAGTCACGGTAGAATCCGTCAGCAACAAGACAGAAGCGGTCCTCGTATGTAGTGACATCAGGCACAGCACGCTCGTCCCAAGAGATGTGGGTCTGCAGCATTTCCGACAGGGAGACGGCGGGCCCAACAGGGTCATCAAATGGAACAAAGGCAATGCTCATCCCGTGGTACAAAACTACATCGACCCCAAACTCGAGGGTTCCTTCTTGTCCTGGGATGTACAGGTCTACCTCTGCTGCGCCCGAGAGACCGGCAAGGTTGAGTAGTGAGTGCTTGTCTGTCAAAACTGGCATACTAGCAGCAAAGACACGACCGTCGACGAGGGTCAGGTCAACACACACGACAACTTGGTCAGTGAGCCATGCTGGAGCAGACAGGAGGTAAGCAACCCTCGGATCGGGCTGCGGGTAGGCCGGAGTGAGGCTCGGGAACCACTCACGCATGACCTGGGCACGGCACGTTTCAACAAGATCCAAAACATCCTCGGTGGACTGTGGTATCAGGATTTGCAGGGCCAGCACCTCAGCAGTGTATCCGGGCGTCAGCAGGACAAAAATGGCCCGCATGAGTGTAGCCTCCTCTTCATCAGATCGTTCTCCTTCCACATCATTCAACGGCCCAAGCATCGGTGCGCCCTGCCGGGCGAAGGGCCACGGGAATCCGAGGCGTTGGGTTGCAATTCTAGCAGCCTCCCATGAGGTGCCAGCTAAGTCAGGGGCAGAGGGAGGAGACTGCAAGAGGCGGCAAATCGCCCGCAGAAGGACTGGGTCCGGCCTAATAGCACAATCGAAGAGGAAATCCGAAAGACCCAAGGTTATCACCTGTGCGGCTGCAGCGAGAGTGCGTCGTAAAAAGGGGCTGGCGCAGGTCCACAGGACAGGGGTGGCAAGGCGTGTGCTCTCAGATAGAGCGTCATGCAAGTCAGCACCAAACCACATAACCTTAGGACCTATGGCGAAGGACGGGGGACTAAACCCAAAATGAGGAACCCCAGGCTGTGTGGCCCTAAAAAGGGCAAGGGGACGGAGATCTTTCTCAGAATGGAGCATACCTCCCAAATGCTGGAGAGCACTCAAAGCAGGGCATTGGAGGTATGCATCAGCGACGTCGGAGTACTCCCGAATGTCAGGGGTGAGGCTGTGGTTGCCTTCTGGAAAGGCTTCACCGTGCGCACCACAACTCCACTTGACAGGCTGAAGATCAGCAGGAGCGGGGGGTAGGCTCCGGCATCTGTGGGTGACGCAGTGAGCCGAAACCCAACAGCGGGAGGTGCCCTATCCGGGGGGGGACCTGGCAGGGGTGCGGCTGCGGTTGCGTGGCCGAGCAGAGGGAGTCGTACTGTCGGGGAGGCCAGAATCATTTCCGCCCGGACCGTCAGCACCCTTGTCACCCGAGTCATCGTCGGGAGGAGCACCCGAATCAGGAGAGTCCGCGCCCAGTAAATCCTCAAAGAAGTCAATTGTCAAGACCGATCCATCTCTCACAACAAAGCATCGTACGGCATTGTGAACAACAATGTCGGCACCAAACACGACAATAGAATGCTCACGGGGACAAAAGGCATCATAAAGGTCGGTGACGCGTGAAGTAGGCAAGCACGGTCCATCAACAATCAGCCATGACATACCACTCAAGACAGCTCGGGCATCGAGGATTACCACAAGACGGGTGTCCCGGCGTCTAGCCGGGGGACAGGGAATTCGCAGTAGCTGCTCGGTAGCCACCAGAACGCCACTGGTCCAAATACCGTCAAAGAAGCTGTCGCGAATCCTAGGCTGGGCGCCGATGAGTGCGAGAGCGTGGTCTCTCGCCTGCAGGTGGCTGGCAATATCGACCTTGAAAGTGGGTCGTCGGCCGGGCTTAACCTCAAATATAGAGGGCATACCATCAGTTAACAGCCAAAAGTGCTGTCCCGGCATGCCGCCGGGGGCCGTAACAACGGCGTCCAAATCCCAGCTGTCGCCTTGTGCCAGAAGAGCAGCGGCCTCATAAGTAGCCGGAGCGCCACAGCCGTGTGGCACAAACGTTACTACCATGCCTGACACAAGGGTAATACGTTGCCCATAGTCAAGAGGATGTAGAAGTCCGTGGACGTAGACATCCCAGGTACTTTGGCAAGACACACCCGCCGCACGGAGCAAAGATTCGCGGTTCAGGCTGCTATGCAAAAGCTTAGCAAACATGGTCTGGTTGATACGGCGGCAGTCGAGGAGGACAACCGGTCTGTCAGTGAGCCAATTGGGCACAGCTAGGGCAATCAGGAACCAACGATCGGGCTGTGGCGAAGCCAAAATAAGACGAGGGAAACGGAGCACAGCTTCCTGGTTTCTGGCACCCACAACTGCGGACATCGCCGCATCCACGCTGCAGGGCATGAAAGCAGACGCGGTGATCATTTCAGGAAGAAAGTCCGGCACATAAATGTACGTGTTGAACTCTCGCAAACGGTGGCCACCGTCCTGTGTATACAGAGGGGCGTGAGCCTCGCGAACTTCCTCGGGAGGACCAGAGGCAGGAGATCCAGGCGTGGGCTGGACGACCAGATGGCTCTCCGAAGACGGTGCCTGAGCAGCAAGGGATGTGCCTCCGGTGTCATCCATTGGCTGATCAGTGCTTGCATCTTGGGCCGGGGGCCGAGGCTGCCTGAAGAAGTTTCTAGGGGCATCCACGGAGGGAAATGTCCCAGTGTATCTTCGGTCAACCTCTGCAGGGAAGTCGTTCCAAACAGCGACAGAGAAGTCCTCGGCTTCATTCCAGCTATGCCCTAGAGGAATAGAGGGATCGATCCAAGGGGGAGCTGCACCGTGTGCAATATGGTCTGGGGACCCAAAATCATCGAGCGGCTCCGCGGCAAACGCAGGGCCATCTGGTGCAGCTGGTGGTGCAGGCATGGCAGGAGACGAGGTGTCCGAAGATCCATCCTGCTGCGCTTCCTTAACAAAGAAGAGAAGCACGCAACTGCCTTCAACCGAAACGTAATCACCTATGTAGCAGCCTCCATGAATGCCAACCTGAAAGGCCGGAGGAAGGTCGACACCGAAGTCCGATAAAAGGCTTGGCACGTGAATGGTAGGTACATGTGCATGTACAAAGACCGGTTTGAGGCCAAGGGGGCGCATGTCGCACAGGATAAAAAGATCCTGGCGCGCGTGCGCAGCTGGTGTGTCGATGATGGGTCGGACATCGTGAACAGTCACCAAATCGGGGCAGTATGATCCCTGAATGTCCAAGTCTGGCGTGTGGAAGGTGCAAGTAGTAATGCGAGCCGCATCCAAGCGCAGGCACCGGGTAAGATGATCAATGATCGTCTCACCGTAGTGGTAATGTGAAGCAATGCAGAAACGCTGCGACCCGTATAGCACACCAATACAAGGGTGCAGTTCCACATTGAAAAAATGTCGCATGGGTCCCCAATTGGACCGATCGGACAGCTGTGTGGAGAGGATGCGGGAAGGCACAAAATTTTCATCACGCACCACCGTGATGACATCACCGTCGCACAGAGTGACAAGTGCAGCCGAGTGCCAGGAGTGGGATCGAGCACCGATGAAAATTCGGAACGGGGCTTCGTCCTCAGAGGCCAAAGGTGTCAGGTATTCCACAAGCTCAGCATAAGAGAGCTGTCTCGGAAGCACCGTGGCGAAGTAATAGCCGCCTACCCTAGTAAGGTCGGCTACCACAGCGGCGTGCCCATCATGCACACCCCTGATGCACCCTGGATACCTGATCACATGTAAGTATTCGTCAAATCGTTGTGGCCGGAGGGGCTCGAGGCAGGTTATCAGGCCAGGGGGAACACCCGGAGCGCGTTGCAGGAGCACATCAAACACCTCTTGCATACTGGCCTGGCGCGGTACGGAAACGGCAACAGCTACAGTAGCGTAGTGCGGGGTGTACACATAAACTCCGAGAGCCAGTCGTGGTCAGGAGTCCCTGGGGGGCCTTCAGCTTCCCAAGGTCCTGATCTTGGCACAGTCGCAAAGGCAGGAAGCCGGGCAGGCGCAGAATCAGCCCAAGGTACGTCATTAAAAGAAACGCCCACCTGGGAGGTAAGAGTTTCAGGACGAACCAAGTGAGGGCGGCGGCTCGCGGGGGGGAGTTCGTCAGGCCCCTCGGAGCGAGCCATTGCTGCTGCTGTCGGGAGATTGCAAATCCAGACCGGGACGATGGCACCCCAAGGCTGGTAGAAGCATGGCTGGGGCAGGTGGAGCAGGCCGCAAAGGCGTAGGAAACGTCCAATCCAAAGCCAAGAACAGTGACCGCGACGCGGTAGCAGATGTTTCGGCTTACGTTTACCAGGCCTCCAAACGACCACGGGCTCACCAGAGACAGCATTGCCTAAAGGAACTAGGAAGGCTGCCGCGGAGCCGGGCGCAAAGCGGAAGCGCCGCTGGCGAGCAGGGCCGCGCGTACAGAGGGGCCAGAAAAGAACGCTGCAGATGGCCAGGAACGCACAGCACAGCCAACCTCTGGCGAGTGGAACAAGGAGTGCGGCAACATAGGTAAGAAGCCAAGCAGAGCGGCCCGCGACCGCAAGCGAAGAACCAAACCAGGCAGTAACCCCAGAGCAACCGATGTTACTTTTGTGCGCTCTGGTTGGTTCTTCAACTGAAAAAGGGGCGGTTCGACGGGAAAAGGAAAAGGCACTCCTGCTCAACACACCGTAGCCAAGGGGGCTCGTAGGTCCAAAAGAGGTCCCCCAAGGGATTACATGCCAAAGTTGAGGTCGATGCCCCAGAGCGACCGATGCATCTGTTTCGCACTCTCAACAATGGCTCAGAAAGAAAAGGCGGAACTGGCTGACAGAAAGACAGCGGCAGACAGCTTTTTAGCAGCTGTGGCAAACAGACTAAGCTGAGACAGATCTGCTTTGGAGAGGGAAGATACAGTACCATGCCGAACCCAGGCGATACTGATCCTCGGAAGAAAGACAGAGGCGAGGGAAGACCGGAGCACGGTGGCCCAGAAGAACCCAAAGACCAAAGGCTCATGGCGTGGCGGACAGGACAGGAGGAGGGCACAGTTGGCCTCAGAGGCAGCAAAACTTCCTGTACAGTCCACTTAATTACCTCCGAATGCCCCAGCGAGGAATAACAAGAAAAGGTGCCGCCGCCATCGCCGTCGATCCACCAGACTTCCAGGCCAGGAAGTCCGGGAAAAGACAGGTCAGGGAGGCAAGCCTTTCTCGTCTTCCCACGGGGGGCATCCACTAAGCAGCATCTCCGGTGCGGTCCAGATGATCCGGCGAATCCCCTCCAGGCTCCGGGGGAGGATGTCCAAGCTCGTCGTCGTCCGAGACCACCGCAGGGACAGGACGCTTGGAAGGATCGATGCTGCGAATGTGCTCGACCTTTGCATGGCCCGGGCCGCCAAAGGGCTCCAATGCACGTTTTTGGCGAAGCCTCGTTGAAACCTCGTCTTGTTCGGTGTCCATAGCCGTAGGTGGAGGCCCGGATGGACCTGGGGCAGCACCGGGTGGTACAACCATCATGGGGGCCACTGGTCCCGCTGCACCAGGATAGGGGCTGACGCGGGCCCTCGGCGAGATCGAAGCAGGTCTGCTCTTCAGAAAACTGCTGCCTGGCGACGGCAGATATGGATCTGCCGGTGCAACTCCCATGTAAGGATCGTCCGCCGCACCAAAAGACGGTGAGGCCAGCAGGTGTTCCATGAAGGCCGGCATCTTGGGCGTAGGTGGGAACGACCCATCCGGGAGGCCACCGCCATGGCCACGAAGGGCCTCGACAGGTGGTGCAGGTGGTGCAGCTCCAGCCATAGGAGGGGCAAGACCAGGGGGCGGCCCCTGTGCCGGATTCACCGGCCCATGGCAAGCAGCTGAATAAGCTCTCTGCAAAACAGCTGTCGCTTCGGATCCATCTTCTTCTTGCATCCATACATCCATCAAGGAGCCGTACTGCTGATCGGTCGCCTGAGTGCTTGTAGGGGGGGCCATTTGCCCATGGTAGCCTTGCAAAAGGGCACGACGTGCCTCCTCTTGTGCGACCTGGGCTTTCTGGTGCTCGGTCTGAAGCCGCTCCACATCTTTGAGATACCTCTGGTGTTCTTTCTTCAAGGCCGCTTTCATGTCCCGGGTATACTGTTCCCACAGCTCTCTTCGTTTCGTAAGGGCATTGCCGAGCGAGGCCACTCTCTGCTCGGCTTTCCGGGTCTGGTTGAGGTGCGACTGCAGGGACTGCAGGAAGGATGGCGGCTCTGTGGAGTCCTCTGCTGTCTCCCTCCAAGGGGCCTGGCGGCTGCCATCGTAAGGGGGGAAGCGGGTTCCTCGCGGGGAGTAGGCAGAGTAAGAGCCCCGCCAGTAGCCCCACTGTCCTTGGCCGCCTCCTCGGTGCGGTCTCCACCCTTTGTTGGACCATTCTTTTCCACCCATGACTGGGTACCCGGATCCGTGATGATGCTGTAGGCGAAGTCGTTGCAGCAACGAGAGAGGCTTGCCTTTATGTATGGCTCGCCTAGCAAGAGAGCGGCGCCTACGAAGCCTTCTGTGCCAAGTGGGGCTCTTGATGGCTCCCACAAAATCGACGCTTTGCGCCTGGGGCTATCAGTATTCCGTTCTTTACGGCGATCTGAGCCCTCTTGAGACCGAAATCAATATATCTCCCGTCTACAATCTCTAGAAGCAACACAAATTCAAGCGTAAGCTGGACTCGCCATGGTAATACCCTAAGCCCGAATTCCAGAACTGGGAGTCAGAGCCCTGATACCCGAAGCCTTTATAGGACTTAGGCCAAGCCCTAAACCTCATTTCCTCAAGTCCCAAAAAAGCCAAAGCTAAAGCAACTCTTGGGCTTCTCCCTTATTTAGCCAACCCGTGGCACTAGAACCTACATTTTTGGGGAACAGAGGTTCCTTATGATGATCTCACAAAAGCCAGAGGTTTTTGTTCTTTCGGGGCGGGGCGACAGGTAAGCCCCAAAGAAACAACGAAGGAGCCATGGTCGACTTTGTACGAACACTCCGGGCGAATAGCAAGCCCGGCTTCCAGCGTGCACTCACAGCCCCGGGGCTGAAATCCAGGGTTGAGTGTAGTGTGCTTCGGGTTTAGGATGTGAAAAGGGCGCTTATTCAAGCGTTCTGCGTTGTCATAAGGGTTCTGTAGGTTGTATGTGTTTTGATATGTAGGGGGCTTAGGGTTCAGGGTGAGTGCGCGAGGTTCGGCCTATGGGGGATTCATTTCTGGGTTTTCTCGGGTTTTCAGTCAGGGGCCCCTTTTGGGCGTAGGATAGAACTCCAAAGCACATTTAAGGTTCCTAGCATGAGGGTTCTGACGGCACCAAAGTGGGGTTTGGGGTTTAGGGTTTAGGGGAGTCGCTCCCCAACCTGGACAGCTTGCTGTTCAGAGGCTTAGCATCTCGGCGTTTAGGCTTAGGGTACTAGTCGGGATCTCACCCTGCGACTCAGGGAGGTCTAAGCTTCAGGGTCTGTAGGGTCTAGGGTAGCCCTAGGTCCCTAGGTCTAAGATTTAGGGAATTGAGGGACTAAACCGACTTCGCTGCAGGACTTTGGGTCGATCAATTTGGCCGGCTTCGGGGTCAAGTCATTACAGGTCTTGCAATGGCACTAGTGGGTAGTCATGGTGATGGTGACGGTGGCGGTGGTGAATCCGAAGTTCAGCTGTAGCAAGCGCGCGTAACGATTTGAAAGCTGGCGAATCCCTGTCCCATACAGCAGCCCGAAACCCCAAACACTCTAAACCTCAAACCCTCAACCATCCCAAGGCACCGTTGCGCACGGCACCGGCAAGTCCCGCAGCTGCTCGGTGCTGTTTCTCTGTCTCTGTAGCGGGTTTCGGCTTCTGGGTTCAGGGTTTGGGTTTAGGGTTTTGGGTTTAGGGTTTAGGAGCCTATCGGGTATTCAGGGATATTGACAGAGCGCCGACGTTGCTTATACCCTAGTCCCTAGGCATTAGCATAACTTAGATGGCTTCCCACTATCTGATGTGAGGAACACTCTGCAGCGGAGTATTTTGCTGTGTTGCTCTGTGGGTTCGGGGATCTGTGTAAGTTGTAGCACACAGCCGTGCGCGACGGAAGAAAGATTGCACCTAGGTTGATGGCTTTCTGTAGTCTCAGAGCTGGGTGTAGGGTTCAAGATTTTTTTGGGCTTGAGACATCTGCTTAGTGGTCGGCATGGGGGCTTATTTTCGTTTGCATAGGCTTTGGCTCTAAACCCTAAGCCACGACCCCTTAACTCAACCCCCAACCAACAGCCTCCCGAAGCCTAAACGATAAAATCAGAGCACACGCAGGCAAGTGACGCCGTGATGGGGGTCGTGAGGAACCCTAAACCCTAAACGCTTTCTAAAGAAAAGGCTGCCAATGTAAGGCGAATCACGGGTGCCGAGGCGGTGCGACAACGGAGCCCCAGTCCATCGATGTCCATACCGAGCCCTGCCAGAGCCTCAGGTGGGCCTTTTACTCTCTCCCTATGATAGTCCCTTAAGGTCCCTTATAGTAGTCCCAATAACCCATTCCTCCATTCCCTACTAAGAACCAGAGAGTTTAGTCGGGGACTGCATCGACCCAAACCTTAGTCCTTAGTTTGCGAACATATCGGATGTTTGAACATGAAAACTCTACAAGCAACGAAAGTGCTCGGATCTAGTTACGACTTCAGCCTTGAACCCCCCCCTCCCCCCCCAAAAAAAAAACTGAAGCAAGGTTTCAATGGGTTTCAGGCTTGCGAGTTCAGGCTTCATCCATCTTGGATGTGCGATCATGGGCCTGCGCTTCAGGGCTTATTATTATTATTATTTTTTTTTTGGGGGGGGTTTCTTGTTAAGGAACTTAGTTTATAAGTTAACCTTAACCTTAGTGGGGATCTATAGTTAATAGTTGAGTTGGTGACTCGATTTAGACTTCTTGCCTAGAACCCTGTTGAGGGTTTACGGCCTTTTGACTTAGATGCCTTGAGGGTGTAGGACCGTCTTCACAGCTCTGGACTGTTCCGTCTACTGTGGCTCTGATTTAAATTTCGCCTCCTGGTTCCTCGTGAAGTTTCGTATCGTAGTGTTGTAGTATAGTGTTGTATAGCGGAGTGTGGCACAGTGTAGCAGAGTGTAGTAAGTAGTATAGTGTGGTATAGCATTTTCCAGTACAGTCGGTATAGTACACCTAATCCCTAAACCCCTAAACCCTAAACCCTAAGCCTCTAGCATAGTATAGTATAGTGGTTCGAGAACTATCTTTGATTGCGGTGCTTGGGGTTGAGGTTCGGCTTTTGGGTTCAGGGTCTAGGGTTTAGGGTTTAGGGTGCGGCTGTGGGTTGCTGTATTTTGTGTGTGGAGCTTCCTGCTCCCGAGTGCAGGTAGAGTTGTCTCCATCTTGCTTTTTGTTAATTATTTCTGCAGTCTGGTGACTGGTGTTTGTCGTGGGATTTGTGGCCGGAGTGCCTGGATTTGATGCCTAAAGCCAAAATCACACGACAATTGAAGTGGAGTTCTTGGAGGATTCTATTTGCATTCGCCGCATTGGAAGTAGCAAGGACTGCAGTGAAGCAGTTCACTAGTTGCAGCAGTCGCAACAGCAAGAGTAGCCATCGCCGAGGAGGTGGTGGTGGTGGTGGCGCCAGCAGCATCAGAAGAGGTGCGGCAGGGGTACGGGTTCTGACGCTGGCAGTTGCTATAGTAGCCGTAGAAGACCTACACTCGCAGGCCACTTTGCAGAGTCACAGTCCACATGATCATAGGCAAAGGGTAATACAGAGGCATGCACAATCAGTAGTAGCAGAATTCCCGTGTATTCCGTGTATACTTGTGCTATTACAGGTTAAGGCCCCTCCAAGTTGTGTTCTGGCCATAACGGCCCGGGAATTGCGAGCTATCCTCTGCTCTACTCAACTCTGCTTTCATACGCCGGTTCCAGGGTCTGGCTCCCGGACAGCCCTAAACCCCAAACCCGAAACCCGTGTCTAAGTTGAATGGGAAGAGCCTTCTGAAGGTTGAAGGAGCATTCCCTTTCGGGGTTCAGATAGAAGTCTGACTAGTTCGCGAGACTGTTCCTTAGCGTCCTTATGCTAACGTACTGTACCCAAAAGAGGATTGAGGCCCCCGTATTACTTGTCGTCGGGCCGGTTTTTGAGACTTGCACCGGTTTCACGAAGCTGAAGAATTCGACTAAGGTTTTTGGAGTGTATTTATCTGGAAACCCAGGAAGGAAGATTAATTATACTGTTACTCATTGTTCACGTCCCTAGACTAAGATTTTTTCGACATTGTTGAGTGCACCTGACAGACTGATAGAGCCTCGGGACTTGCTGAGGGTTCTAAGGATTTAGGGTATAGGGTTTAGGGTTTAGGGTTTAGGGAGCTTAGGGTTTCAGGGTCCGTGCTGAAGCTTGGGTCCGTCGCCTGCGATGATAGAGTGAGATGGCTGTTCTAGGAAATCTGATAGTAGACGAACCTTCCTATGACCCTTGAGGAAACCTAAACCCTAAACCCTAATTCACAAGCCCTAAACCCTAAACCCTAATTCGTAAGCCCTAAACCCGAAACCTTAATTCGTAAGCCCTAAACCCGAAACCTTAATTCGTAAGCCCGAAACCCTAAACCCTAACTCGTAAGCCCTCAACCCGAAACCCTAGACCTAGACCCCAAAAGCCCGAACTTTGCCGGAATTTCAGAGGATCTTGGCAAGAGGGAACGTGGAAGATATCTACCTGGCACTCTTACTGGCTCAGGGAGCTCTTTTCCAACTCTGGACCTACCTTTTCATGGACTTATATAAGGAAACCCAAATAAGGAGCCCTAGACAAAAATAGGGAGTTGTTTGGGGTCCAGGTAAGCCCTCTTCAAGCGAGCCCTCTAGAAGGATCGTAATACGGTAAACAACAGAAGGGTCGTTCTCTAAATTAGGGTCCCTTTTAGGGTCCCTTTTATATGGGTGTCGTACTATATTGGGGACTTAAAAAAGGGACCCTACGGTTGATGATATATATCCTGCATGACACATAATAAGGAATATACCCTAATTTCCATAGTTTAGGGTCCTTAAGGCAATGCTAGGGATTTAGATCATCAACAGTAGTTTAGAGAACTTCCCAGCAGCGAGGACATGAATTTGCCCCAGAGGGAGACCGCACAGCCGGAGGCAAACGGGGTTCAGGGTTTTGTTGTTCCATCTATCCAGCCCTCATCCCTAAACCGTAAACCCCAAACCCTAAACCCAAGAAGAAGGCGCTGTGGTGCTTGGGATCTAGGTTGCACGGGTTGTGATGGAGGATGCAAACCTTGAGCCCAGCAGCCTGAATTTCTTATCCATGCTGGACCCTGAAACTAGTTTGTTTTGCTTCAGTGTCAGGGTGAATGCCAGGCGGTGTGGCTTCAGCTTATGTGGAGGTTTAGGGTTTAAGTGTTGGGCGGCCTTAATAGGTGCAAATGGGCTTAGGGGTTTTATGTTTGAGTGACCACCAGGGTTCTATAAGGGTTCCAGGATAGAGGATTGTTGTAGGGGAGTAGCTGGAATAGGGTTTCCAGAAGGCTTCCTCGGGGCTTCACTTTTTTTGTTTTAATGATTCGGTTATATAGTTCCATACGGTTCAATACTTTGGGCCTTGAGAATGAGAGTAGGGCCGGATAGGGTTTGGCCCAAACCCTATAACAGCGTAACATTCCTCCAAACCGTCTGGGTGTATTACGCTGTTACCAATCTGCTCATGACGGAAAAGGTTGGCTCTTGCTGGGCTTACTACGCACCCCAATTTTTTTGGTAGATGTAGAATATGGTACAGAAATCAGGTGCCTAGATTGAGGCCGTGTTTTGAAGGCCCACGGAACTTGGGCTTTGTATGTTTGAAGGTTTTTGGATTGAATGCGTTCGAAGTACATAAGTTGAGAAAGCAGGGGGGGGGGGGTTCAAGTACGGCGGTTCCGTTCAGACTGTGTGTACGGTTCTGATGTAAACCCTCAACCCTAAGCCCTGAACCCTGAACCCTAAACCCCCCAAAACAACCTCCAAGGCCGGAATTCCAAGACCGAAGTACTGGTTCCCCCCCAATCCGTCTTAAAACAAAAATCTAGTAAGACTGCTGTGCAGCCCTATAGCTGGATATCTTTGCCGGACTTCTTGGCCGCTCTCTGGTGTTGACCTAAACCCTCAACCCTAAACCCTAAACCCTAAACCCTCTTTGTCCTCCAGGTCTCGCAGGGCCTGCCGCCCTTGGTGCGAACTCAGCGGTGGACCTGGACCGCAACGACGCTGAAGGCAGATAGAGGATTTAGGGTCTATAGGGTTTAGGGTTTAGGGTTTGGTTTAGGGTTTGGTTTAGGGTTTAGGGTTTAGGAATTGGTTTGGGGGTGTAGGGTTCAGGGTTTAGTAATTTAGGGTTTAGGATTTAGAGTTCGAAGTGGGTTGTGGGTTTAGGGCTTCTTTGACGTCAGAGGACGCAGTAAGCAGGTTTTTTCCTTGAGCATATTGACGATTGTTTCGGGTCTAGTACGAGGTGGCGGGGTTTCCCTAAACCCTAAACCCTAACTGCTCTCGCCAAGGGAGGTTTGGGCATTTAGACATTTTACAACGTTCATCCAGTCGGCAGTGCATCCGAAACAAGCCAGCCAGACCTTTACTGCACGCTCAATATTATAGACCATTATATACTACAATAAACTATAATATGCTATAATATACTATAATGTACTTTCATATACTCTAATACACTATAATATACTCTAACCGACTATAATACACCACAAAATACGATGATATCATCGTACACTAAGAGCATCCTGTATCCGTCCCAGACACGTACTATAATATACCATAATATCATAATGCACTGACAGCATCCTTTAACTGCCCCAGAGACCCCCTGCAGCAGCCCCCGATGCCCCGAAGTCCGCCGGCAAGAAGCTTCGGCCTCCGGCGCGCCGAGCCGCGTCGAGGATCTCACTCTTCACGGAGAGTTGCAGGTTTCGGTTTAGGGTTTAGGGTTTAGGGTTTAGGGTTTGGGGTTTAGGGTTTAGGGTTTAGGGTTTCGGTATGGGGGCTTCCTGAGTCTTACGGCTGCAGAATTTAAGGTCCCTTCAATCAAGAGGTTTGGTGATTTAGTGATTCGGGTTCAGGCGCAAGGTGTCTGAGGTGTCAAACTAGTCACGGCCCGGCTGTTCCCTCTGAATGAGTACAATATGCAGGACATGCATCGTTGCTGGTGCTTTGTGGGGTCTACCTTCCCTATCATTCTGGAGTTGGGTCCCTCAAGCCAGGCTCTTTGAGACATTGTTCCACAACTGCGTTTTTCAGTGGACCTCGTGGTGCAGGTTTAGAGGCTCCTATTGCAGACAGTATGCTGTGTGACACCCCTCCTGTTCCACTGCGCTGTCTTGTAATGTGCTGAATTTCCTTAACAGTTGAGGGGGCCATGAAACCCTTGGCAGCGTTCGGAGCATCTGTTTGGTACAGCGTGAGACAACAATCACCGGCGGACCAAACGAAGCGACCATAGGCCATAAGCCGACACGACAACCGCCAGAGTGGTTGTAACTATTGGTCTGTCCACTCTTTCGTTTTCCGCTGATGCGCAAGAGAAGGCTTCGGTGCTTTTCAACTTCATTTTCTACAGCATGCGACCGGAAAGGCTTTTCTGTTAATTTGACTTTTCAGGTAAGATTCTGGATAGTTTCCTGCGAAGGAGAATCCACATATGAATCCTGTCCGAGACTGAAGCTGTAAACACCATACAGCTCAGACGAGGCTTGACACCTGACCCCGGACTGCACCGCGAATCTGCAACCACAAGCACTGAGCCCGACCATCCCAAGCCCCAATCTCCAAGCCCGGAAGTTTAGGCTTTACCGCTCAACACGAAAATTATTGCCCTGGCATTCGCTAGACCCACAAGACGCTAGTACTCCCTCTCTCTCTCTCTCTCTCTCTCTCTCTCTATAAAACTGAGAGACGGCTCTTATGTACGTCAATACTATGCTCTTTTGAAACGAGACACCTCCGCGCGGTATTTTATTTGTCAGAACTTCTTGTAAGAGGGGAACGAGATAGGGTCACCGCATAAAACGAGATCAGGCACATGTATGACACGATGCAGTGCCATCTGGAATCGAATGAACCGCAGTGACAGCAGTTGAGAGAAGAGTGGATATGCATGGCTGTAAGAGTTACAGGGCTGCTACTAACGATACTTGAACGAGATNNGCCAGTACTTAACATGATGAAACGAGACAGGGGCACGGCTTCGAGATACCGCAATTAGCCTAAGCCGTGAATAGAAGCTTTACCGCCCATCTCACAATGGTGGGAGGCAGGCCCCTTTCAGTGGTGTCGCCGGTTCGGACAAACGTAAAGAGCTTGCGCGAAGGGACAGGGAGTTGGCGACTCGAGCAACTGGAATATATCGCGATTTACAAAGTCCAAACTCGACGCGTGCGGCCGATGCTCCTGATCTCTTCAATCAAAGGTTCCAGCTCCCCGTGAGGCAGCGCAATCTTGCAGTTGTCGTCCACGGAAACGGGATAGTGTGTCCATGGCTCTGACGGCCAAAGCATGACGCGGGGTCGTGTGGCTTGAATGCTTGATACATCTCCCATACCCGAAAACCCACATCCACTCACAACCCTAAGCCATTCTAAGCCGCCTAGCCCCGAATCCGAAAACTGGCAAGGCCCAAGCCCCGAACCGGCGGAGTACCAACAAAAACTACACCTCGAGCCCAAAACCCTGAACCGGAGGCTCAAATAAGCATAGGCACAAATTTCGAAACGTTTCTAATGCCCTAAACCCCAAGCCCCAAACTTTCAAGGCCTAACTCCCTACACCTCTGAACAAAACCCTCCACCCCCAAACGCCCAGTCGTGAATCCCTAAGCTACACGCCCCAGAACCCCAAAGCCAAGAACCCCGAAGCTTTAAAGCCCCAAGCCCCGAAGCCCCAAAGCAGGTTCGGGGTTTCGGGGTTCAGGGTTTAGGGGTTTGGGGTTTCGGGTTTAGTATTTAGGGTTTCGGGTTTAGTATTTAGGGTTTCGGGTTCAGAATTTTTTTGAGTGTTAGGCCCCAAACCCGCATACCCGCACTTTTGCCATTCTGAAGCCTCAACCTTCAACCCTACATTCCAAGCCTTAAGCCCCCTAAACCCTCCTAAACCAGAGTACAAGCAATCGCAACCCTTAAGCTCAAACCCCTTACTAAACCCTCCTAAACCAGAATATAAACAAACTCAACCCTTAAGCTTAAACCCCTAAATCTAGAGACCCGAACCCAAATTATGTATGTATATATGTATGTGTATATATATATACACACACACGTAATTCCTAAACCCTAAACCCGAAATCTAAAGACCCAAACCCAAATTATAAATATAAATAAATAAATATATACTCAATATATATATATATATA
>CAJNJA010005792.1:0-14464 GCA_905231915.1 Symbiodinium necroappetens
CCCCCCCCCCCCCCCCCCCGCAAAATCAACGAAACTCTAAGCCCAAATCCCAGGTCCCTGGAGCTGAGTCCTTTCCCGACTTTGCGAAGGGCATCGGACGGGAGCGGCTGGAGGCGCTTTGCAGAGCTTTGGGTGTGCGAGTCTTACGCCAAGAGCACAGACTATCTGAGAGAACATACAGTACATTATATATATATATGTATATAAGTTAACTGTATATACATATATATATATATATACACAACAATATAGACGAATTTGCGATGGCTGTTAATAGCCATGGCCACCCGGAGCTCGGACCCTTTTGCTCGTTTGGGGAGGTGGTAGTTGGGGGTTCCGGGTTTGAAGTTTCCGGTTCAAAGGCGCGTTACAGGGATCTCGCATTGAAGTGATCTTGGGTGTCATGTACATCGGGTTATCGCAGGGTGCGCGAATCCGTTTCTTAGGGGGTATTATAGGGCCTTTAAGCAGCCCGCATCAGAACATCAAGGCGGCACCTTTTTTGATTCTTACATAACGGGAGGGCGCGCTTTTACAGAGCTCGACCCTGCAAGCAAGACCTGTTCCAGGAGGTCGACCCACGTGGCATTAGTAGGGGTTTAGGGTTCAGGAGCCTGGCAACGACTCGCGCGTCCTGGAATATACTTGAGTCTGTACACCTGGCGCTAAGCAAGCACTATGCTGACACCATTCTGCCAGAGGCTCCATTTTGCACTGCCACTATGGAGATGGATCTTGGGACATCCTTATGGCTGTAAGTGGCGTATTTCTATGTTAGTAGCATATGTGGACCCCCTACGGTTTAGGGCTTCGCAGCCTGAAGCCGCTTGGCATGCATCACCCTTCCAGACAACCCCCGTTAACCTAAACCCTAAGCTGTCCTTGCAAATCCTGACAAGACTTCACCGAGCTGCCAGCCTTTCACACCCAGGAATTGCCAAGACCGCGCAAGTAATAGGGGTCGTTACTATAATGATAGCAAATTATAGTACAACATACTCCCCCAAACTCGACTAAGGCCCCTATTTTAGTTCTCAGTAGCTGAATTACTACACTTTAAACTTTTGGGGGATAATATGATCCCTTTTAGATTTGAGAGTGTACACTTCTTTTCGTGCTTATGAACTCAGCAACTAAGAGTTTAGTGTAGAGGTCGGAGTGTTGCACCTCGCGAGGCGATCCAGCGGGAAGCTGTCAGCCACGGTGTCTTCGGCGTGCCGACGCGCCCCAGCCCTGACAAGCACGGTGAACGCTAGAGCAGCCTTATAAGGCTTGATTACCTTTACCCTCAAAGGAATCATACATTTTGAGGCCTTTGGGCCCAAAGACCCGACTATATAAGACTTTTGGGCTATATTCTGATGCTAAGGATTAGGGTTCCTCGATAGTATTTTTCAGTTAACTCGAACGGATCTTCAACTGTATGATCTATAGGAGTTCTTTACTGCAAGTCCTCAAGAAGGAAAGGTTCCCTAAACCCTAAGGACGAAATGTACCCTAAAAAGTTTTAGGGTTCATATATCATATAGGGATTCATAGTAGAAGGGTATAGGGCCCCTACTTTTAGGGGTCATTTCGTCCTTAAGGAACCCTAAACCCTAATTTTGTCTAGGGGGTTAAGGCGACCTTACGGCCATCAACCCGAAGACTCTGAGCTTCTGTTTCTAAGGTTGAAACCATGGGCCCCTAGTATGGGCCCTTAACCCTGGGATCCTTATACACCTGCTATATACTCTATATGCGCCTTTAAGGGTCCCTAGAAAGGCCTAGTGATCCATAATAGGGGCTCATGCTTCTAACCTTAGACTGTTGGATTCCGGGCTTGATCGGATGATGTGTTCGGCCAGCTCAACAAAGAGGAGAGGTACTGTTTGATGATATACCACAATTCCCATGGTTTAGGGTCCTTAATGCTAATGCAGGATTTAGATCATCGACAGTATCATGGAGGCCCGAAACTACGCAATCAGACTTACATTGTGTCTCCTTGTGGCCTTTTATACGACTATAACCATGTTGTAATTTATCCCCGGAACTCCGAGTCGGTCAGAGCACAACCAAACCCATATGGTTTTTTCTTTGTTACTACCCATAGGCTCCTTAGTAGTTCCTTTTTGGGATTGCCTTATAGGATCCTAAATACCAACCCCAGAAAGGAACTAGTACGGAGCCTTTGAGGAGTTTATCCCCGGTAGAAAAATTTCTTTCGACCCGACACTGCTACCTTTCATGCAGCCTTTTTTTGGTGCCGGCCTGTCATGCCCCGGCCCTATCTCTACTGGGTTAAGGCATCGCGGACCCTTTTTAAGACATCCATTAAACAAGAAGCTAATTAAGAAGGCCAGATTCATAGTAAGATTCAGTAAGATCATGTAAGACCGTTCTTTAGGGCCACCCTCTAGAAACCTCTCAGTCGAACGATCACGGCCTCTAGTAGCATGCCTCATTACGTGCGAGAGTCAGCGAGGCAGGACTTGACATAAATGAGCTTCGTCAGCAGACACTTGAAAAGTCAGCCCCAAGTGAGGTTGCTTTCCGAATCAGGCTGGCTCCTCTAGGGCTCCCATTCACAGAAAGTGCCCAAAGCAAGAATCTTAGTGGGATTTTGAGTCTGTTGCGTACTGTTGCTGCAGGGTTGTAGGGTTTGCAAGGTGAATGAGAACTAGAGCGGCTTCTTCACATCCAAGAGGCAGCGTATGCTTTCTGAGGTACATCCTCGACGGGCAGCTCTTTTTCGGCAGGGAGCACTTGCCATTGCTGCGCCGACTTCTCTACGAGGGAGGCAAAGGGTGCTTGTTTAGCAGAAAGCTTTTGTGCTGAGTATTGTGCTTGCTTCTGCCACTATTGTGGTTGTTGCTTGTTTCGGCACAGAAGCCGCCATTCGTAGTCGTATTGCAGACGCAGTTTGTAGGTAAGGTTTAGGGAGTTCGGGTTTGGGGCGCCAGGTGGTTCGGAGCCTGGATAAAGTCTTTTCTTCGGGGTCCTCATTGCGATGCCTCACTGTTTGGACAAAACCTCACTGCACAGGCCCACTGCAAATACGCATGGAACTACACGTGTGCCAACTAGCTGCCCTTATGCCACTGTGCTGCTGCAGCTTGTCGCCTTCTGTCCGGAATAACTGAGACCTAGGGGGCAGCACGTTAACCTTGACAAGCGTTCCGACCCTAGAAGCCTAAAGCCCTAAAACCCTAAACCCAAAACGCCTGAAGCCCTGCTTTCCCATGGCATTTAATGATGGTGACAAATCAGCATCTGAAGCTCGAGAGAGCCTAAGCCCCTGACCGAGCAAAGTCTCTTGCACCCTAGAAAAACCCGTAGCCAGGCTTCGCCAAGAGAGAGGATTTGAGCGTGCTGCGCTCACCATACCTCTGGGATCGGAATGAGCTCTTCGCGGGGTTTTGACACTAAACCCTAAACCCCTAAACTCTAAAACCCTAAACCCCTAAACCCTAAAACCCTAAACCCAAAAGTTCTGACACCTGAACCAGGACTTGGTGTACTCAAGGGGTCGGAATGATTACCAACAGCATTCTGTAGGGTTCCTTTTTACAAAATACAGGGGCCTTAATATTTACAATACGGTGGCTTTGTATATTATACTCTTTTTGACACATAGAAAAATAGATAAATAAGTATAAAGAAATAAATGTATATATACATATATATATATACATACACAAACTTGTAATTATTAAGGCACCTGTATGGCTAAAGTTCGGAGGGCTAGTTTGGGGTATCTGCTCGGGGTCCCAGATTTTCCCAACACTTCCGGGATTCCGTGTAATGTAGGAACCTGAATGTCAGAAACCCTGTGATTTTTATTAGCCTGCTGGATGTGGATTCTGATTTCTGGGGGTCGTAGGGCCGGGGTTTCTTAATCAGGCTCCTACAGCATCAATGCAACGGATTCGGACGTCAGGGTGACGGCTAGACTTGTCGGAGCTGAAGGAAGAGTGGCGGAAGGACTGCCAGGACCCGTAGAAGGGAGTTAAGAGTCTACGTAGTATAGAGAGACGACCATAAGGATCCACTCTCACACCCCCCGTTGAGCACGAGAAAAGTAGAGGATGAAGCTCTGTGGGCTCTACCTACATGGCCCCGTTCAGATCCGAGCCCCGGGCTTTTGCAGACCACCCGAATGCCGATCGGTTTAGGGTTCAGTGTTCTATACATGCACGGCTAAATTCTAAACCAAAATCTGAAACCCTAAACCACTGGGCCTGAGCTCTAAACGCAAACCCCCCCAAAAACCCCACCTGTAGTGCTTAGGGGCTGAGTAGGTAACCTTTAACCTTTTGGGGCTTATATAAACCTATCATAATTCAAAAGGTTAACCCTTTTTGGGCTAAGGTACTCGGCCCCTAAGGGCGAGTTTTTCCAGCCAAGAGACCTCCTCTGGCTGAACTCTGAGTTGCGAGAGCGTAAGCCCCAAACGCACAAGCATTCGTCAACCTTGGATCCCTGGGTTTTAGGGTTTGGGGTTTAGGGGTTTAGGGTTCAGGGGTTTAGGGTTTAAGGGATTAGGGTTTAGGGGTTTAGGGGTTTAGGGTTTAGGGCTTTGGGGTTTAGGGTTTAGGGGTTTAGGGTTTAGGGTTCCCCTACATACTAGAGTCTCAGACAGTATGGGATCCTGGACTACCTTGAGTATACCAACCTGAGCAGGAACTACGCTTTTCGAAAACTCCGTGCAGTGCAGTACCTATGTAAGTTCATACAGCAGTGCATACGACACACACATATATATATACACACATACACACACACACATATATATATATATACACATGTAAATGTATCCTTGCATGCACCTCCGCCCTACGTGAATATAATGTAGCTCTCATTATATTAGTAGCCTGCTTTCGAACTGAGGGGCTCCTTCCGAGTGCCAGAGAACAAGGGATGCAAAGCCATCCTAGCGAGTCGGGCAGTCGTGGGGTCTTTGCTTTTTGTTGACTAGATTTTAGCAAGATTTGGACAGTCGGTGATTGAAAGAGGTGGGACGTTCTTGTTGTGGGCTTGTACGCAGTCAGACTCGCAACCGTCGGAGAATCAGTACTTTCCCATCAAGGCCCGGGATAAGTCAGCCTAGCGTGACAGCTGCGGAGTTTGCGCTGGCTTGGTGAAAGAAGGAAAAGAACATCTAAACCCTAAACCGTAAACCGTGGCTCTCCAACACCCGCGACTCCGACTCTGCATCCTTAAACACCAACCGCCAGAAACAACAGGCGCACCCTGAAACTCAAAAACCCACCCACTTTCAGAACCTAGACCCTGAACAGAAAGGGCAAATCCAAAGCTGCTAAGCCTGTTTCAGGGTTCAGGGTTTGTCAGGGAGGAACCTCTCTTTCGTCTTAGATCGACCCTGTGGCTCGATCCTTAGGGTTCCTTTGGAGGCTCCTAGAAGGGAGGTTTAGGGCTTAGGGCCTATATCAGAGTTAGGGTTCAAGGCTCCATGCGCCCATGTAGTACAAACTTATGCCGCCTGAGAGAGGGCTTCCTATCTAGGTACTTGAAGGTAAACCCAAAACCCTAAAATAATATGCTATATATTTGTATAGCTACATGAAGCCTCTGGGCTAGGAGTCGATGAGGTTTCTATAGGGTCTTATAGGCTTTTCGGCGGTGGTTTTTGTAAGGCTTCTTGAAGGAGGCTTGGGGTTTTCAGGGTCCAAAGTACCTAGTAATGAAGAAGTTGGGCTCAGGATAGCAGTAGTAGTAGGTTACAGTAGGTTCGTGTTCAGGGTAACCACCCAGGCCATAAAAATCTAGAACCTACTTCTTGGTAATGTAGTTTACGGTAAGGACCCTGCAACGGGAATTAAAATTAGCTTCGGCCTTAAGTAATGTTCGCGCACGACGTGTTGGGATCCCTATGAAACCCATGTGGAGGAGGAGGGCTTTTCATATCAGGGTTTAGGGTTTAGGGTATATCAGGGGTCTACATCGTTGCAGCTCAGCTCAATGTCCAGGTTAGCTCTCACAGCCGCAAATATTCATATTGAAACTCTCACATCCTAAATTCGCGGCCCTAATCCGGAACACCAAAACAATCTCGAACTGCAACCCTAAGCCCCTAAACCCTAAACCCCAAACCGAAACCCTAAACCATCGGAAGCCAAAACAGAAAAGGCCTCCGTACATCCATGGCATTGGCTTCGTGCTTTAACTAAAAGTGCCCAGTTTCAGTTAGATACTATGTCGGTGTAGGGTTTAGGGTTTAGGGTTACTATGTGACTACATGGGGCGTCTGAATGATCAGACATAAGCCTATACACAAGCCTAGGGTTGATCTCACATCACTGGGCGAGAATACACATCATGAGATGCTATAGTCCCCTTGTAGACGCTGTTGTTAGTCTCCAAGCTCAATTTTCAGGATATGCCACGGAAGCCAGGGTTGCAAGCCCTTTTCATTGGATTCTGGAACACATCTTGGCACCGAATCCCCAAGTAGACACTGCTTTTTCTCGTCCCATGAATCGATGCCCTGGGTATCGAAAATCACTCGAGATCAACATTCCGAGTTCTGATCCCTTGGCTGCAACCGCGGTCCACGTATCGAGTTCAGATCTATGGAGCAACACCAATGACATCAAAACCAGCCAATCCCCATGAAGACGCTCGAATCACAAGCGCACGCACAAGACACTCATCAGTGGCATCACATCCCAGCCTTTCCCCATCTAGACGCTCGTTTCCACAAACGCCCACGAGACGCACATCAGCGGCATGACAGCGCATCAAAACTAGCCATTCTCCATTTAGAAGCTCAATTCCACGTGAAACCATCGAATCGAAATAGAAGTACTGTTGCAAGCAGTTTCCCGAGTGTGGACGCTCATCGATGTGTATTTGCAACCCAGCGATGCGACATAAAGCGACAACTAGTAATGATAGCACACTATGCGGCGAAACCCGAGTCTGGTCGTGTGGGCACCTGTAACAGTCAGACCGGACCCGAAATCAGTCCAACAAATGTGGACTGCTTGCTTGTTCTAAATGGTCGTAAACTCCTTATAAAACCTGTGAACAGCAGCGCTGCGATAATTAAGCTTCCTTAGGAATCCTTCAACACTCATATAAGGCCCTATCAAAACCTGTTGGAATCCGCGTAGAAATCCTACAAACTCGCGAAGGCCCCCTTTAGGACTCCCTTGTAGATCCTCAAACCCTAAACCCCAAACCCTCATCCCTAAGCCCTCAAACCCTTAAACCCCAAACCCTTAAACCCTAAGTGATGAACGTGCCTGGGGGGGGGGATAATGATGTGCACGTGGTTGGCGAGGGCCCGGATGAGGGGTATGGTCTCAGGCGAATGCTTCCGCCGGGGGGGGAGGGGGGAGTTGAACATGTGCCGGGATCTCCGAACGCCCCGCCGCCAGCTGCGGATCGTAGTAGAGAAAGAGGCCGGGAGAGAGAGAGATTCGAGCGAGGAGCCAAACCGCGAGGACCGCGGCAACCTCCTAGCCCTACAACACAGGAACTGACCGATGCCGCCATTGCAGCGGAGGCGTTGATGGCTGCTACCTCTCCTCTGCCCCTCAACCCCCCTAGTGTGGATAGTGTTCGAAACCTCAAGCAAGCCGAAAGCCCTGAGAAAAAACAGAAGCTCGCTACTAAGATGCCCAAAAAACCAGTGCCTGCCGCATTGCCCAGTGCGCCAGCATTTGGGTCGTCTGCCCCCTCCGCTGTGCCACCCGAACTTCCCCGGCACCCTCCTCTGTTCCATGGGACTAACCCTCAAGGGACAGCCCCACAGGCTGCTGCGGCTGCCAGCACCGGGGCCCCTCAACATTTCAGGCTCGACGTGGAGCCTGTCTGGCTTCAAGGGCTGCAGCAGGAACTGCACACCATCGTGCAGACGCAGAAGCAGATGGCTCAGCAGATGCAGGACTCTGGGAGGGACCTTAACAGAATTCAGGAGGGGATTAGGAACCTCAGTGTTGGACAGGAAACGCTCACGAAAAGAGCTGACGAACAGGAAGCAGCACTCGCACAGATGCGCAGGGAGTTTAAAGAGCTTGAACGTGACTTGCAAGAACTGAAGAGTGCTCCGCCTACTCGGAACGTGAGCCCCGCCACAACCCCCCGAGGGGCCCCCGCGCGTTCGAACAGCCCTAGATTCGACAGTGATGGTCAGCGCGAGGTCGACGAGTTGCAACTTGTAGTTGGTGGATGGGTGGAAGCGAAGAGGGAGCATGTTGAGTCGGATGTGCGAGCCATGTTTGAGCAGCTTAATGCATTGCCACTACTCAAGGCTGTCTTTGTGCCGTATGTCAGGAGCAGCTTTTGCCGTGTGGAACTGTTCTATACGGATGATAACATATGGGCGCAGCGTAAGTTACAAACTATGGTTCTGCAGCATCTGAAGGCGATGACCTTCGTGTCAAGAGCACCTGGACAAGAGCGATCCACCTTCTGGTTCTCCCGCAATAGAACCCCCAGAGAGAGAGCAAAGATTAGAGCGATTCTCCAGGTTCAGAGCCTCTGCCAGAAATACCTCGGGGAACACGCTGTAGATAGGGACTGGCGCGGGAAGGTATGGGCGAATGGCACCCAGGTGCTATTCCATATCGAAAAGGACCGACGTCCAGAGCAAACGCTTATGCTCGTGGACGCCAGGGGAAATGAGACCGGATGGTTTCTTAACGTCAGAATGCTGGAGGCGAGGCTTGGAGCGCCCCAGGAGGAGATCTTGCAGTTCTTCGGGGCAGAATAGGGACCGGGAGGGAGAGCGATGAACGGAGATGTCTCTCATGGGACACAGTCGGGGGTCGAGGACTCAGTGCTGAATGTGTGGCATGCCACTCCCCGATGCACTGAGGCAACCCCCCCTCGGGCAGCTGAAGCCCTTAAGTTTCATTGCATGACTTGGAATTTACATGGTAAAAGCATTGACCATGTACACACACTGCTCGATAAACTGGAGCAGCCGTCGCACGTCATGTTTCTTCAGGAAGTGGGAGATGTTCGTGATGTTGAATTAGGAAAGCATGCAGAGAAGCTCTTCCAGATCGCGGGAAAGGACTTCGTTGGGTATGTCGCGAATCCAATGCTTTGCCACAGATGCACGGTAATACTCGTTGCATGTGAATTGGAATTTAAGTTGCATGAGGTGCATGTGCATGATTGTGGAGTCAGTGTTAGAGGATGCATGCTACAAAGGGAGTGGTTTCTCTCTTCCCTGCATTTGCCGCACGCTCACCGGCCGGACTCCCTGGACACTTGGCGCTCGACGCTGAGCCAGGTACAAGATGCACTTATGCTGCAACGCAGGGCTGGGGAGGTGCTTATCGGGCATGATCTGAACCAGGACGCTCATGCTCACGTCGATTCTTTCGATGGCATGCTCCACTATAGACAGTTTGTAGCCCAGGCTGGTCTCGAAACTAGCCCCCCCCAGGGGGCTACTTGGATAGCTAGGGGGTCGGAATCTTGCATCGACTTTCTGCTATACAGGCTGACTGGGGCAGAACTGAGCTTCTGGAAGAGACCAGACCTCAGGGTGGCGCTTCCGTCGGATCACAACCCTATCGGTGCGACGATGCTGTTTCGTTCTGTGGCATCCATTCGTCACCGCAGGCCTAGGCAGACCTTGTGTGGTAAGTGGAATCTCGACACGGACGAATTGTTTGCACACTTGCAGGACCGGGACATGTGGGATCAGGGGTGCATTGCAACTGCAGCCCGACAACCGGGCGTGTCGTCTCGACCGGCTTCGCTGAAGTACCAAGACCCGCCTGAAGTGAAGGAATTGATAGAGAGGCGAAAGAAGATGTGCGACGTCGATTCTAAAGCTGCGTTGATGCAAGAAATACATTTATTGCGACGGCAGGCTCGACAAGACCACAAGAGCTCCCTGCTGGAAAGAGCTAAGCAAGGAGATTGGAAAGCCATAGCTCATCTTAGACGGAGTGCAGCTGGGTCCTTCACTGACGGGTCTTACATACAGCGAGCGGGAGGACTGGCTCAAGCAGCTAAGGATCTTCATTGTTTTTACTTACAGAAGTATTCTGCACCGAAGCAGCTCTGTCGAGGCAAGAAATGCAGCAGCTTGAAGACAGGCATGCATGTCAACCTGTCGTGCCCGTAACAAAGCAGGAGGTCAGCGAGGCACTAGCAAGGTGCAAGAATGGGGTGAGTGCGGGGCTTGATGGAGTGACGTTTGAGGGTTTGAGGGCTCTCGTGACCAGAGATGAGAGAGACAGGATTCCTGAGTACTTCACCAGGCTCCTGAAAAGGGAAGTTGATGTACCTGAGCTGTGGCTGAGAGGCAAGATTGTCTTCCTTCCTAAAGTTGCCCGCCCTAGCGGTCCAGGTGACCTTCGTCCTATCTGTCTTGTTCCAACACTCAGCAGGCTGTTTGCTAAGATCGTCATGGAAAGATTACGTAGAGCTGCGCCGGAGTACGGGGCGAATCAGCTTGCATGTCGACCAGGGGTACAGGTCCTTGATGGAATCACTGCAGCGCAATCGGTAATGACCCTGGTTCGCAAGACGACAGGATTTCCCTGCAAGGTTGCTAAACTAGACATTAAAGCAGCCTTCGACTCGGTCTCGCACAGGGCGATACTTCGATGGCTCTTGGAGTGTGCCCCATGTGCTGAGGCGATCCAACTTGCCAAACTCTGTTTTGGCACATCGGTTGTGGTGGGGGTGGGGGGGGGGGTAGAGAGGACGCTGGAACTACAGAGAGGCATCATGCAAGGGTCAGCTTTTTCTGCGGATGTGTTTTCTCGTCTGATGGATTGGGCTCTCAGACCACAGGCGGAAGAGATGGAGACGCTCTTTCCGTCTTGGTCAGAGCTTATTCAGGGCATCCCACATTTCCTGATTTATGCCGATGACCTCATCGTCTTTGCGGATTCGGAAAGAGCCTTGCAGACTAAGGTGACAATGTTGGTTCGAGCTCTTCAGCGGATAGGGCTGGAAGTCAACCCTGCCAAATGTAGAGTCCTGCATGAACTCGGGGGCGAGACGTGCCCCGGCATTTGGCTCCCTGCGACAGCATGCCCACTGAAAGGAGAGGATCAGCTCGTGTTCCTAGGAGTCCCAGTGGGACATAACGTGGGGGCGTCCGTTATACTTTCCCACCTGCTTCGGAAAACGAATAATACGTTCTTTGCATTTAAGAGACTCCTTGACGATTCGGGGACCGCACTTGCGTTGAGACTTAACTTATTCGACTCATTTGTGACGGCCAAGTGGCAGTGGGCGGCGCCGGCTCTCTTCCCGGATCAGAAGGCATTGCGTCAGATTGAGTCGCATAAAAATACTTACTTGCTGTCTATCTGCCGGGTCGGCACAGACCCTCTCATGCACTGGGTAGACAACACGATTAGTCGCCGAAGGGCGGTACGACTGATGTGCTCGCTGGCCAATGGGCCAGACTGGCGGAGAGTCTGGCTTAAGAGATTCTGGAGCTACCATGGTCATTTAGCACGGTGTAAGATTTCACACCCGCAAAGAGTCTTGGTGGGCATGTGCAGTTCGGCGAACCTTACGAGGGGGCTCAAAGCCTCGTGGATTGCTGACTTGTCCATTCGCAAACTTCAACGAGTGTATGCGAAGTTACTTGAGAGTGAACCAACGCACCAGGATCGAGCTAGCTTGTGGGAAGTGCAGGCGCAGGATAGGAAGGCGTGGGGGGTTATGCTCAATGCTTGGCTCAGGCACTGGATTCCTCCCACTAAGGAACCCAAGGCAGATCTCGAGTACCTTCTTCAGAGACAGCTGGTCCTTTTGTGGCAAGGAAAGCGACTGCAGCAAATGTATTTGAGACCTGCGAGAGATTGCTTAGAGCAACCCTATGAGTCGTCTTGTTTATTGCTTCGTGAGATTGGCAAACGGGGGGATGTTAAGCTCCTACTGCTTTTGAGGGTCTTGCTGTGGCTCCCTGGGCGAAACCCTGATAAACAGATTATCGTGCATGTCACTCCGGCTGAGGGTACGCAACTTGGCAAGTCGTTGGCATTGATGACGTTGGGTCTTAAGTTGGTGTGTCTGTTGAGACTGTTTGGCAAGGGTGAGGCCAAGGTTGTTGCAGCCCCTGCATTGTATCATCGCGATCTCTTTCAGGAAAACGTCCCATTGTCTCTCATGAGTGACCTCACTGCTTTTAAGCAGGCGTTGGAACAGGCGGGTCAGGGCTGTCTCTGTGTCCGTAAAAAACAAGTGCAGCTGGGTGAGCACTCGTCGGTGACAACTGGGTTCGAACAGGTTGCCATGCCCACTAAATATCTTGTCCGCAGTCGTGACTTTGGGCAGGTATATTGTGCGCGAGACTTTCGACAAGTTCACGGGGCTGTGTGGGAGCTTCTCTCTCTCTGATCCTCTGTCTCGTTGGCGGTTGTCTCTGTAGACTAAGAATTTGAAGAGGTAGGGTAGAGGGGGGGGGGCAGGGCGGCGGAATACTCTTCTCTGCAACTGTGAAGGCCTGAGAAACAGCTGTCGCTAGCTTGGTGGATCCCCCTGAAACATGAGCTGCATGTCTGACCTGCATCAATGGGCGTCCGAGCTGCTGGATCAGGATCGTCTCACACTCCAGGACCTGCGACAATTGGCGAGCTCGATGATGGAGCTTCGTAGCTCTTTCACGTTTGGAGCCTATGTTAGAGTGAAGACTGGTGTGCATTCGGAAACGAAGGACTTCCCGCAGCTGGTCAGTGTGTTCACCAGATACATCAGGCAACAGTTTCCCGATGCCCCTTTCCTTACCTTTCGGTTGCAGATGAACGAGGGCACCTCCCTCACAAGGATGCACAGAATACGTACTTGCCTTCGCTCGTTTGCAATCTGTCGCCGGGAGCCCCGGGAGGGACGTGGGTGGAAGATAGTCACGGCACCCACCTCAAAAGCTGCTCGGATGGCGAAGTGAGGCGAGGCCGCATTATCCAAGGTGAGAGCTACCGCATCAGTGCTCGCAAGTACTGGCACGCAGCAGTTCTTGATGATGAGGCAAGGATCGTACTGATTGCCTGGGTTCCAGCTGGCTGGAAGCACCTCGTGCTTGCAGACGTGAGTTGGCTGAAAGGGGTTGGGTTCACTTTTCCGACTGAGACAGCTGAAGACCGTGCGGAACTCTCTGACTGGAGGGGAACGGGGCTGGTGCAGTCGGACATTCGCGAGACGCTCAGACGCACGGGACGCACGGTTTGGAAGGCAGGCGTGCTACGCCGGACACCTCCCGTGTGCATTTGCCTGTCGTCGGATGAGGACGAGCCCTGCCGAGATCCGAGGGAAGCACTAAGGTCAGAAGTCGCACAGGCTAGCCCATTGATGCGTGATGACGATGTCTGTAGAGACACTGTGCTTGACTGAATGACTTCGATGCATTGTGGCATCTTTTCTATGTGAGGAGCTGAACTGTGGCCCGTGTGTAATATATGGGGCAGAGCTCTTCTGTCGCACTTTCCCTGCTAGGACATGTGCATGATCCTATGTGTATGCATGTGCATCTGCATGCTTTGTTTTATGCATGTGCATGTAACCTGTATCGTCCTTTCTGCACGACTATAGGAATTCATTGAACCTTTACGTACGTTGCCAGGCTATGCATGAATTCACTGGCTTGAGAATTTGTGAGTCAGCGGACAAGACCTTGGAGAGTGGGGCGGGTGTGTCGGGTGTGTCTGAAGTTGATGGGTTCCGCTGTTTTGGTACTTGTTGAGGCGAAGCGTTGGGTCGTTCGGGTTCGGGATGGGTGCAAAATGGTGAATGTCGCTGAGGAGAGTGCATGTCAGTGCTTGCATGGCTGCATGCATGTTGCGGCTTCCTGCACTGCTGAAGATCTTGGTGTGGATCTTCAGGGGCGAGCTGTCTTCATAAATAAGTGCACCCCGCAGCTTTTGTTTGCCGCACTCGAGCAAAAAGCAGCACTACGGCATCCTCGCGACCATGGAGGCAACACAAGCTTTCTTGGATACTCCGGGGAGCCAGGCACAGATGGTGCAGGTTCTCGCCGGGTGGTGGTCTTCCCTACCGGAGGAGTGGCCTGCACTTGTGTTGGTTGGGGCGTTGCTGTGGCTGGTACTCCTCGTGCAGACTTACCATGCTCGCACTCTCCTGACGCGCACCATGACGGCAGTACTGGGGGTGGATGCACGTTTGCAGCAACTGGAAGCCGAAGTCCTTGGTTGGAGGACAAGTGCTATGGCTGCGCAAGGTGCACACTCCAAGACACCCGATACCTCGGGAGGAGATGACACGATGCATGCTGAATTTGACCTGCATTCTCAATTTGTCCTTGCATGTCAAGACGTGAGGGGAATGACGATGACGACTCAGCACGCATGTGACTGGATGGGGTCGGCCACTAAGCTTATCTCGGCTCAACATGATGAGCTAGGAGACCTCACAAGGGCCCACATTGAGCTCAGCAAGGCGGTCAACAGAATGCTGGACGATGCGGCAGCAACTCGGACAGCTGGCAGTTTGTCTGCTGACTCTATCCCGGCCTCGT
>CAJNJA010005793.1:0-17139 GCA_905231915.1 Symbiodinium necroappetens
ATGTATATATGTCCACATAAACATGTATATACATGTATATGTATGTGTGGAGAAGAGCGAGAGCGCGAGAGAGAGAGAGAGAGAGAGAGCGAGAGCGAGAGCGAGAGCGAGAGCGAGGGCGAGGGCGAGAGCGAGAGCGAGAGCGAGAGCGAGAGCGAGAGCGAGAGCGAGAGCGAGAGCGGAGCGAGAGAGAGAGAGGGAGAGAGAGAGCCAAAGCGAGAGCGGGAGCGATCGCGAGGGAGAGAAAAAGAAAAAGAAAAAGAGAGAGAGCACGAGGGAGACAGAGAGAGAGAGAGGGGGGGAGCCAGAGCCAGTGTAAAAGCAAAGGGAACAATCTAGACAATCCTGAGCAACCAAGATCAATCACTTTCCACACTCACACACAGTCAAGCAAGCACCCCTTTCTTGAGCCAATGCCATTCGGCATCATGGCGATAGCATTCATGAGTGAATCGTGAAGATTCAAAGGTTCATTGGGCTCGTGTCATTTAACACAGAGCCTTGATCCGGACTTCAGTCGAGGATCATTCAAACATTTATCCAATACGGCAGCATTTGAAAAGCGTTCACAAAACAAACAGCATTGCTACAGGCCATTGGTCTCATTCCGGACGTTTTGGCTGACTCGGTCGACATTCGCTTCCTTGGCTCGAGAATCCTCCGACAGTCTTGCATACATCCTTGGCAATCGACTTCAGAGAATTCTCGTTGTCATATTGGACAATCCCAAAAGCCCTGCCAATCTCAAACGCAAACCTGCGCAGTTTGGCTACACAACAGCCACTGAACAGCCAGTTTGCACCTCAGTTGCATTCAAGATGGTTCTTTTCGGCAGGTCATTCTCCGTCGCCACGAAGGAGAAATCAATCTGAATCACAAGTTGCTTGTCATGCTTCTTGGTTGCATGCTTTTCGCGACCTTTCGATTTCACACAACGTTCACACCAGTCCCTATAGGGCAGGTGTGTCAATTCGTGCAATCGGCGCTCATTCTCCGAAGCTTCGCCAGGAACCTTCAACGTTTTCGGCCTTACTGCACTCCTGTCCTCGGTCTCTTGCTCTGCATTTTCGCCAGCAGTCGGACGATCAAGAGGAACAAGCGCTGTGTATCCAACCCATTGGTTTAATGTAGTCATAAGTGTGCTTCTCATCCCCTTCCTTAGCTCCCCCGTGTGGACCTCCGAATCGATTGAACCCCGAAGCTCACGAAGAAGCATGTCCCTCAGAGCAGTCCGCTGAGGCTGATGGTTCAAACCGGCAATGACAGATTCCCAATTGTGAATGAAGGTGCTGAGGTCCTCACTGACGAGATTGACTTTAAGTAGGTCTTTTACAATGTACGTCGGTTTTGAAGTGGTGCTCAAACATCAACAGGACTTTTGTCTACCGCAAACAGCCTTCCTGCCGAAGCTTCCGACTCATTGTAATTAATGATTTGTCTGGCGAGCTCACCTTGGCAACTCGCGATCAAGCAGACAGAATCTTAGTATCAAGTGTCAGAAACTTGCCTGTCTCCCGAAATGACTCCAAGGTAGCCGACCGCTCGTACACCTCCTGAACCCATTTAAAAGCATCGTCGGGTTTGTCGGATGCGGCCCTCACAGCCTCGCGTACTGCGATTTTCAACGATCTGTAAGTTTCGGGGTTGGGGAAGCCGGGGAGCTTCACGCACTCAGCTTCCTTAGCTTGCGGCTTGTCATCATGGGTTTTGCCGATTGCAGCTCGGAGTGCAGAGGCGAGTTCGCCGATTTTGAATACTGGGGCCTTCCTAGAACTCCCTCAAGTTCCAAGGAATCTGGATGAATCTGGTAGGGGCTGGGAAAACTAGGCATCCACGACCCTGAACACCCTGAACTGCAGCAACAGACGATGGGCACCACCTTGCGGCGGGCTAGGATTTTGCACTCACTTTCCAACACTGCTCCGATGCCACCGGCATGTGGGGCTCCAACTTGCATTGGGCTATGCCTTTTCTCTGCAAGTTCGGTCTTTAGTGAGTCGGCCTCAGCCTGCAATCCGCTTTTGGGTCCGTCAAATCCGTCAAACTCTAGTGCTAGGCGCTAGGTACTCCGATCGGTGGTCGAACGATTTTTGAAGTTGTGCTGTCTGTAGCTCAGTGTGCCTCAACGCTGTCCCGAAATGAAGTGCGCGTGTTGTGAGCGACATGTTTTGTGCGGTGAACCTGAGTGCTGCTTGCCTGTCCTCATGGCAGTCTGTCTCGCTGCGAAGCAGCCTCGACTGACTCAGCTTCCGCCTGTATACCGTCATCTATGAGTTGAGTTGGGACACCAAAACATGTGTGCCATGTTGGACGAAGGCTAGTCGCCTGGTATGTTCGGCGCTTGCTTGAGGCATGCGCCTCCAGAGACCTGATGTCCCTGGCTTTCGTATAGACAGCGTCCATCATCATACGATGCCGGGCTTCAGTTTCTTCTTCGGCTGGGCGCTCCAAGGACCAGTCGTTAATGAAACATTAATCTCTTGGTTCTCTTGAGCAACTGCGTCAAATAGTTTTGTGCATTGGTGCCCCGATTCTCGTTTCCAGCATTACCAGTGCTGGGGACCAACGCCATCAAAGCTACCTACGGATGATAACCTGAAGTTTCCGGTGCCACAGCTACCAGCAGCTTTACTCCGGTACGTCAACGCTGTTGAGTCCTTTGTCCTCATGGGGACGTTAGCCCAGGTGAATAGCATAAACAGAATGCTAAAGGCAACAAAAGTACAGTAGGAAGCAGGGTAAAATTTAGACAGTCTTGAGCCAATACCATTCAGCATCGGAGAGAGAGAGGCAGAGAGAGAGGAGAGCGAGAGAGTGAGAGAGAGAAGGGCGGAGGAGCGGAGGGGCGGAGGAAAAGGGCGTAGCAAGCGGGACAGATATGGGTTCGGAGAGGAGGCGGGCACAGAGGGACGGAGTTGGGAGCGAGAAAGGGCGAAGCGGACATCGATTCAGCTCAGATTGCAGATCATGCTGCTATGTTTTTAATCTTAGCCATGCGTCTCGGAGGCCGAAACTTGCTGAATGTCTCGAGAAAGGAAAAAACTGGTGCGGGCATTTTGACAAAAAAAGTCAAGGCTCTGACCGAAAGCATGAACATGAAGTCGCAGATAGGCCTGTAGTCAGGATGCGCGACGTCGATGCCCGCACAGCTCAGCGGAACAACCTTCCCCCACCCAAGCTTCTCGCAAGGTCAGTCCTGGGCTTTGATCACATGCCAAATCCCCAAGCCTTGTCCAATAGGGGCGTTTCGACCCGCATCCCGGGTCTCTCCTACTGCTTCTGTTGCGGAAACCTGCCAATGCCCAGCTTGAAGCTACCGAGGTTGCACACCTATCGTGACCGAGGTTTGGATCGAGCACGCCCTGTATTAAGTGCGAAGGGCGAGCAGTATTGAACACGGTGAATACTGCAAAGCTGCACCTCAGCAGTGCAGGTGCACACCACAGCTTTGCCAACTGCTGAGCCTTGAAATACTATCCTGTAGACTTCTTCCAGGAATATTGCAGGATGCCTTTAGTCACAGCTCTGCGAGTCAAGGACACGGCCTTCCAGTCTTTGCGAGGTTGCAAACGTGCACATAGTCCCAAACCTGACCATTGTCTGGTTTGGACTGATACATGCCGTATGCGGTATACAGAATCTACCCACCCTCTGCTGTTTCGAAGTTTAGCTTCAGATCCAACAACATTCATGAAGCAAAGTACTGCCCCCCGTGCCTCAGGTGCAAGGAAACCGTTCATCAACTTCAAGCGTTGGATCCAGCGCAGATGCGTTTGCACAGCCTGAGATTTCCAAGTACCAGCAGTTCAAACACTGATTGTGTGGGTAATCCCAGATCCAAAATATCCCAGGCAGGCTCAGGCACCTCTGTCTGGAGGATTTGTCGAACTGTCCCCTGCACGCCAACAGTGCCATTGCCAATGCCCACTGAGCCTGTGAAGAAACACACTCGCTCCAGAGCTCCACGCTCCCCGGCCAGAGGCAGGACGCCCCACAGAGCAGCTCCGCAACACGATGCATATCACGAAAGCACGTTCTACACGAGGCATCTCACAAGAAGCCCTGTTTGCAACGGCATTGCGCAAGACGATGCATCTCGAATGCGACTTTGCAACTCGGACTCACAGGCATTCACAGGCCTTCGATGGCAACCACGTCAGCCTCTGGGTGCCTGAGAATCCAAAACGCTGAAGCTGCCCCTCGCCGATTCTAGGTCCGCCTGTGGGCCGCTTTCAGTGCGAAGTAGCCGCTGCAGGAGCCCAGGTCGACCACTCGAAGCGGCCTCCAAACGAGGACACCATTTGAAGTGGGGATGTCTCGGGTGTTGGCGCCGCACCTGGTCTTGCTGCACCTTGCAAGGCCCTCGGCAAGAATCGGCTTCATAGCCTGACACGAAAACAGAGAAGACGCAGCCCGGCCCAGAACAAGACCAGACCGACTGCAGGAGTGACTTGTCCAACTGAGGGTGGGGGAAGGTTACTTCGCATTGGGCAGGTGACAAAGAACATTCATGCACTCATATTGCGAACTACAGCTGCAGAGGTGCGCGAACCACACAAAGACATACACAGAAATCGTGAGCATAATCACATGGGCTGCTATTTACGCATGCATCCAATGCCTGCCATCTGCCTGTGAAGTGCTCCCACGGTCGATCTGCGTTGGCAGCAATGTACGTGAAGTCCTGCCTTGGCGATGAAATACCATTGAAACTAGGTACTACCATGCACAACGATCGTGCTGCAAACGATTTGCTGCCACGTCAGGCACACGGGGGATGATGATTTTGGAAAAACGCAAATTGCTTTTCATCCAGGCATCAACATGAATTGTCCGGTTGTTGCTTGGACCCTTGTGCAAACACACTTGTGGGATTTCGGCAAGAGCAAAAGGCAAGCATAGAAGAGGGGTGAGGTGGGGTTGCGCTTGTTGGAGCACGGCGCAAAGTTTGGGATGCCTGGCTTCCGTTGTGATCGTCTGTACATGGCTGACACTGGCGGCTGCTTGAGACAGATGCCTGCATTGTGGAATAGTTCCTTTTATCGACCTCAAGCTTGGCTGTCAACATAAGTTAGTCACTGCAGCACTTATTTGCGTGGCTGGGATGGTGCTAGTTGTGGCGGAGATGAATGCAGGGTATCAAAGATTGATCGTGATGATGACAACATCGCATTGAAATACTTGTGAAGTGGGAGCTAGGTCATGCCACCAATCCAATACCGGCGATGGAAAAACGCGGCGCGTGCCATCCCCACTTGTCTGGGGTGCGTACGACGCCCTTTTGGCCCGTAATGAGGGCTTCTCGCCACGTGTTTCTGTAATCAATCTTGTAATGTTGAAAACGGGCTCGGGTCGCTCCAAATATCAACACGCCCTGTTGGCCTTCGCTGCGTCGTCTGGCATTGTCCGCCGCAATGTGCAATGATTGCTCGTTTGGGAGTGGCTGATCCGTATACAAGATCACTGTTGCTGGAATCTCAACGTTGTTTGCTGAAAATGTGTTCTGGATGCTGGTGAGTCGAACCAGGTCTTCCAGTAGAACGCCGGTTGTTGGTTGCATGTCTGTGCCATGGCAGCACTCACTCAATCACTCACGGCTCTCTGACAAGTCCCATGTCATGGCCGAGCAGGTGGCCGACTAGGATGCCACGGAACTCAGACAAGCCCCCCCAGACGCACAGCGGCACCAATTAGGCAACGCCGCCTCTGGAGAATAGGAAGAGCCATGCAGCCCGACAACATGTCTATGGCATACAGACCTTCCATCCCACCAAGCAGCATGACTCTTGCATGACTGCGTTCGTACCATTAACAAAATTACACGTCACTCACGGTCTTTGTCAGTTTGTCGACAAGATCTTGCAACTCACGTTCATTGCCGGAGCGCGGAGCAGTGCCTCACTTGATTCGGCCACCAGCTTTCGCCATGGTCCGCAGCAAAGCATCCAAGATGGGCACCATCTCAGGGGACACCGCGAAATGAATCTTGTTCTGCTTTTTGTCGAAACAATGCTTGGCCTTGGCAATGAACACCTTGTCAATCAGATCCGACACGGACTTGACGCTGCCGAAGTGCTCTTTCAAGACCTCTGCATCCTCACCAGTCGCTTGAACTTCACCCACAGCAACTTTCACCATCGACGCCCAACTGTGGTACTCCTCAAGGCCCTTGTGATTGCGTTGCTCGCGAGCAACCTTCGCCTTTTCCGTGAAGATGCGTGTAGCCTCCTGCGCCTCACTGACGTAGAGGGAGTCTTTGGAAATCACCACGGTGCGGAAGACAGCAGACTGAAGCTCGCGGATTTCCAAGGAATGGCGAAGCGACAGCTGGGACAGGAGAAGGAGCAGTTTGCCGATCATGGCCTGGTCCAGCTCTGGCTTGGCAGCAACTTCAGTCCGAGGTTTCTTCTCGGCATGATTGTCGCTTGATGCAAGCCACCCGTCCATACTTTGCAAAGCCAAGGCCACAAGGCAACTACTCGGGGGGCACGGCGTTCTGAGCAACGGCTTGTGCTGGAGTCGGCCCGTCAACATGCGTAGTGATGCACTGCAACAAAGAATCCATGTTGTCATGTTCAGTTTCGCAGTACGGACATGACATGTCACTGATAGGTTGGATCTCATGGACTGTCGTGCACCCTTTACCTTTGCATCGTCCATGCTTGAAGGATCTCTGTAGGTGCTGTTTGGCACATTTTTTGTCGGCAAAAATGCTGCACACGTTGCTGACTGCAGCCTGGCTCGTCACAGTACTCTGCCGTGTGTTCCTCCTTGGGTAAAAAATTGGTGGACCCAAGGCATGACGTGATGAGAACTTGGCTGTACAAGCGCTGCCGTCATCAAGCTTGCAATCGCAGGCGAAACGCAGATCGGCCTCAAGTATAACATCAAGGGCAGGGAGAGGTGCATCATCCTGGAAACCAGGTGGTGGGATGGCCACGGACAGGTATTGTCGACGCAAAGCCGTGCAATCAATTGCAACGAACTGCTCGGGAGGGTCAGTGAAGACGCGAAGGCAACTACCCGCCAAATCATGCACCAGATTAATACCACCGTCCACGTCTTGCAGTGCGCGGATGTCACGTTCAAACTGCATCGCCCACGGGTTGCTGCCGACGGCGATTCTACCCTGCGCATCCAGGGTGGGTGAAGTCCTCGAACGAGAACTGCCCAAAGACTGATGCAAGTAGCTGCACATGCCTGAGTGGACATCTTGCCACAGACTGCCAGTGCTTGAGCCTGCGAACTCGTAGCTCAATACTCGTCGGCACCAGTTGCAGGAACCGCCAAACTTTCTTGGAGGGGATAGCATGGTACTCCATCGTGCCGTCCTCTGACAAGATTTTTGCACCAGCATCGCCACGCATGACTTTTCTTCCTTTGGAGCGTACAAACCGATCAAGCCTGTCGAGCTGTGAGCACTCTAGCCTCCAAGCCTGACACAACATGCGAGTACACTCCACTCTTGAATAAAGTGACCAGTGGTCTCGAAGCCACTTTCGGACTTGACCATAGCTTCCCATAAGAGCACCATGCACCGCGCCCTGCTTGGATACGAGCAGTGATCTTTGGCGCATTGCTCCCTGCAAAATGTGATATGGCGCCCAAGTACTTGATGCTTCTGTGCATCCCGCCTGCCAGCAGATTCTGCGAATAAGCCATCCGCATGAAGCTGTCCGAGCCAGTCCCGCGAAACAACACATGATGAACCTGCTTGTCTGCATTTTGCGCAATGCCAATCTTCGAGAGAAAAGCGTCAAACAAGCAATTGGATAGGCCAGACCTGAAGGCCATGTCATCAGGGTCAGCAATGATGTGTTTTTGCAAACGTCATCGGCATAAGAAGACAAGGAGCAGTCAACACATTGTTGCGACACAGGGTCCACAGATGTGAGTTCCTCACCCACTGCTGCAAACATGCTCGCGCAATATTCATCAATCCCTGGGTGATAGGCGAGGAGACAGGCAAAACCATCCCCTTGCAGAATTTGGGGTTGAACATGGATGGTTCCATCGCAAGCCGTGATGCACATGTAAGTTTCGCAATGCCGCTGTTGGAGTAGCACTTCGTCCGCTTGCCGTGCAACTCCTGCCACCCGATCGTGTAGGACACTGCGAAGCGGGCTGTAGAACGCATTGGCAACATCATGGGAGGAGGTGAACACTGATAAGCCTTGTTTTTTTGCTCGCCAAATTGTAACATGTTGAACCAGCATCGGGTCCAGCCGGCTCTTACCACGAATGTATCCTGCAGCGTAGTGCCGGTCATGCTGTTGCGCACAACGGCTGCCAAGCCATCTGAAGTAAAGCTTGCCCATGGTATCCAAATTGTTGATGGCACGAACTCCAGCGCACTTGGGCTTGCCATTGTGCTTGTCCAGCTCAATGACCTCGCTTCGTTGCCATTGAACAGGAACCTCGTCATACATCCGGATTGACAGGAGTAGTTGTTGAAAGAGCCGTCGAAAATGCACCGTGGACAACTTGCACGAAGCAGCGTATCCAACACCAAACTTGTCCTGGGAAAATTTCCACTCTGGCAAGAGAACTTGTCGCCAAACTTCCGCTGGCAGCCGCCAAGAGGGATACCCTTTGCGTAGCTGTAATCTGTATCCAAGTCGGCAGAGCCCTCGAAAATCATTCCTTGCGAGAGCTTGCGCCGACTCAGCACTCCGCGCCGGAGTTTTGGGCTGACTAGCTGCTTGAAGGACGGTCCGCCAATTAATAGACTTCGATTGGCAGCCACAGTCAGGCCCAGGTTGTTCCAGATACGACAGCCGGTCTGAACATGTAGGCTGCACCGATTTTGGGCGATCAAATCTACGACGCTTCGGTCCCAGCCGAAAGCCGGAAAGAAGCCGACTGACTCTGCAACAACCCTTGAGATCACGCGTGTGCCAACAGTAATTGAGTTCGGCAACTCTTGCCTGCCGCCATGATTCACGATCACGCTTGAGCAGCACATCGGAGATTCGACGAGCTTTCCAAAAAGATGCCAACAGTTTCCATTGATGCAACAAATTGGCCAGAAACTGGAGTGAATCGCGAGGAGCAGAGGGAAGTGCAGCCTTGACAATGCGCAAGTCTTGGCGTCCTGAGTCTGCAGCAGCGCTGCTTGTGTGTCGGCGGGGCGATCATGCTTTGCATGTGTGCCGCCTGGGTACTGCTGGTTGGTTGCATCGGACAAGGCGTCGTGCAAGGCCTGAAAGACAGCAGCCGGGCGTGGTGGCACAGCTTGCTCCAGACTCTGCAATGTTTGCTCACATTTTCCTTCAACCAGTGCAAGGAACTGCGGCCTACGCACACCCTGAATAGCATCCTGGGCAAGCAAATCACGGTCCAGCTGGCGGCGAAAATCATGCTGTTGAGATTGATACTGCAGCCGATGCTCAAAAACAACAGTGAGGGGCACATGATCCCGCAACCCCGTACAGGCATGCCATTGCAATCGATATGCACGTGCCTTCTGCACATAACAGCGTGTAACTTCATGCAGCCTAGATTGAGGGAGACACACATAATCCACGCGAGTCCCATGACCAGTTGTGCCGAAGTACGTGGGTCCACACTCATGAAAGGTGTTGACTGCCCCCAAATGATGTAACTCAAGTAGTTGTCTGAACTCGCCTCCATTGAAGTTTTCGAGCGCAGCTTCTGCTTGACCCACTGCTGCACTGTTGATATGCGCCAGATAGCCTTCGTGCCGATGAAACCCCCTGTGCCCGTTGGCATCAAGAAGAAGAATGGGCAAACATCTATGAGGAAGCCGATCAAGAAAAGCAGCCAGGTACAACCACAAACGTCTAGCCTGTTTGCGCTGAGCTTCCGTGTTGGGTGGGTGAGGTTCAGGATACTGATAGACGACAATTGCACACATGTCCACATCTCCTCGTACAAGGCGCACAGCCCCAAACCTGCCAGCCAGCTCATCCGGAGGCTGGTAGACTTGCCGGACATTGCGTGCAGTGAAGACATTCCGCCGTAGTGCGAGGGCCACACCGGCAGCTTGTTCAGCCCTCCCGCCTTTGTGGCCCCATTCAATCCACAAATGCGTGCCCACTTTCTTTTGTGACACCGGGATTCCAACAGTAGCTGCAGGAGTACATGTGCCGGGGATGCCAATCATGTGAGAATGACCCAGCTCTCTGACGATCTGCTCTCGTGTGCCAGCTGCGCGAGAAACATAAGGATTGTAAACACTAGTAACTCATCGCATTGTGACATAGAGTCACGCTACAAGGCCGCCGGGGGCGGCAGCAGCCTACCTACAATTTCTTAGCCACCTGCACGCTTCAGTCAAGCTTGCGCCAATGATGGCTCCTGGCAGCACACATAGATGCACGTGCGTGCAGGCGGTGTTGTGGCCGCATATCCAAAAAGAAGGCGTTCTTCGCCCTTCCACGGCACATGGAAAATTGTATGTACCCCATCGGCCCATCGGAGATGTCCATAACGGTAGCGCAAAGCTCCTGGCATGCTTCTCGTGTTCCTGATGCGCATATGTCATGTGCTAAATCAAATATGTCGTTGATGCTGATGCTTCATGCGTCCGCGATCTCATGAGTGTGTGCTCCAACTTTTTGGATTCTACAGGGTCGACAGCATGTGGTGCGACCCTGTCTTGTGGTCTGATCTCCACGTAGGGTGTGACAATGTGCTGAGGCGGTCGTCGGCCGGTCCGTATGTTGCTGGAACGCGATGCTTGCTCGTTGGGGCTTTCTCCCGCTGTCGCATGGGAGTATGCTGCGGTGTTACTGCTTGGCTTGCCACACGGCGGACCTGGTTTTGCAGCGGCTCCGTGACTTTGAGGCACGGCTGTGCTGGTGGTGATAATACGGCTGAAGGTTAAATCCTGCATTTCCCATAACATGGAATATACCATAATTCCCACAGCTTAGGGTTCTTCAGGTCATGCAGGATGTATATCATCAACAATAGGAAGCAACGGCGTAAACGTCGACATCTACTTTGTAAAGGACTTTGTCCGTGCGAGCTAAAGTTTCCAGCGTGTAAATAAGAACTGGAACTATTGTGACCTGAAAGAGTTTGACTCTTTTGGAACGATTGAGGCTGCTGTCCCAAACTGGCCGTAATTGCTTGGTCTCTGCCAGCGCTGCTCGGTGTGCCAGGGCAGTTTCTGGAGACCTGGTGCCTATGTATTTTGCGGATTCTGCTGTAGGGACCGGATCTCCATTCCTGCTGTATATTGTCACGTTGTGGTCTGGGCGCAGGTGCGGAGCTCCGTTTTGGTGGTGTTAAGTGACATAGCATCGTATAAGGCTTTGTCTTCCAGTTCCCTGAAGCTGAGAAAGTTTTGGAGCTGCGGTGTGGGCAAGGAGGTTAGTAATGCGAGGATTGCCCTCAGACCATGTGTTGGGAAGGAATACCGTTGTCCAAGAATCCATTATCAACATAAACGAAAATAATACTCCGGTCTGGCTGTCATATTGGCTCATTTCATGGCACGTCTTAGCACAATCATTGGATGTACTTTTCTGCGGCGTGCTCTAATGCCATATTGGGTACCTCCAAGCTTGTCTTCGCAAGTCCGTGTAAGCCGTGGTTGGACCATTGCTGCGAAGTTTCATATGTTACATTCAAAAGTATATAGGACGGTACTTGTCCGCATCCGTGTCTGTGCATTTGCCTTTATGTACTCACGAGCCTTTAAATGTACTCACGACTGTATTTTCATGCCAGCTTTGCGGTGTGGTCTGGGATGTCAGGGTTTCATTGTATAGACCCCGAAGCTTGTCCTGACACCTTGTTGAATTTGATTTAAACTTAGCTAGGTTCCGCGAGCATGAAGGGTGTGGCGTCCGGAGTGGTTTCGTGGAGTTGTGGTCTGGATTCGAGTGCTTCCAATGCACCTGTTGGGAGCGCGGGCTGGGCCGCCCACTGTTTGTTCTGAAGATGGTCTCGAAATGCAGTATGCGTCTGCGACCAAGGTACTGGCTTACCGCCGACAACCACGTGTGATGTTTTGCCTACAAATCAATGTTACAGATCCTTTTAAATGGTTTTTGATAGTTTTCCAGATGGTGCTGTGTTCCCCGGACGGATCCTGTTGCAACTCCCGGATCCATGGCATGCGCTTAAGGTACGGGTGAACCTTGAAGGCGTTCACTGCAGCATTATGCTAACATTATGCAACGCTGTTCACTGAGTGGGGGGTCATCCTTGTGCTGCGGCCAATGCCCTTCCCTGCTTTGCTTACCTTGTCAGCTTCCGCGTTCCCTTCTGTTCCCCTATGTGCCTTTACCCGCTGAAAGGTGGCCTTAAGGGACGGTTGTCGGAGCAAATCTCGAATGTAGTTGATGAGGCTATGATGTGTTTTTGGTCTCCACTTGTCCGTTGACACATTTACGCACCATTGGCTGTCTGTTTTGATGGTGATTCTGGTGTAGTCTCGTTCTAGTTCTAGTGCATACAGGATAGCCTCCGCAATAGTTGGATCCCACGCTAGCGCCTGGGAAAGCAGTGTGGCTGAGGACGTGATAGCCCTTTAGCCTCCTCCCAAGAGTCGTCAGGGAACAACAACCCCATCCTGGTCTGATCTGTATAACACACTCCCACTAGCGCATTGCATTGTGCTTGGAGTTCCAAAATGAGGGCTTTGAAGTTGAGAATCTGGCGGGGTTGAATGGTTTTGGGTCTGCTGCAGAGTTTGTACTGTGATTCTGTAACCAAGAGTTAATGGTCATTGAGATGCCCGTGACGCTTGGAGCGGCTGTTAACTGCGCCACTGCGACCTGACGAAAGTGTGGTCCAGTCCCTCTGATACCTAATTGCGTCTGGGCGTGGGTCGGTTTTTTCAGGGGGTAGGGGTTCGCCAAGGTTCAGGACCTACTCTGGGCGTGATATGTTGGCAGAAATGGTAAACAACAAATGCGGCAAATTGGATTAAGACGTGCTGCACCTTGAATCGAACGAGAAAACAAGCAATTGCTGGGTCGGCAATAGGCACATGGTGAAGGCTTCCCCCTCGTACTCCATTTGGGCAGCACTAGTTGCAGAACAAGTAAATGCAACTGAGCTGAGGAACAACGACAAAATTAACAGCGCCATCTTGTTCCAACCTCGAAAGAGCACCCTGCCGACGAGGCACCGTGGAAGCTCCACATCATCACCCGGTGACATGCACACCTCAGGAATTGAATTGCGACAACGAATAGTTCCTCGACCAGAAGCCCGTGGTCATTAAAAGAGCTGCCACTCAACGTGGCAAGTGGCGACACGGTGTGAACTCCCTCTCTCTCTCTCTCTCTCTCTCTCTGCGGAAACCACTACGAGTAGGAGCCGTGTGGTGTCAACTTCTCGGGCTCTGCCCCACCATGGCCTCAAGGTCCTACGCCGGGGAGATGGCACGAGCCCTTGGCCCAGCCAAGTGCAACGTTACAGGTGAGCCCTAGACTGTGGGCGCTTGGCCAACCCAATCCAAACTGTCAGGACACCATTGCCAATGCCAAGGCGCACACGACAAACGGAGCCTGTGGAGTGGACAAGCGATGGCTCGGTAATGAAAACGTGAAGCTCCCTTGCAGCTAGAGCAAACTAGTACGAGGGTTGCTTGTTGCTGAAAGTCTGTCTTCATGTCTGTTTTCTGCATGCATACATGCCGGTATGTATGCTGAGATACAAACTCATGATGTGTTGTGTGTGCATCTTTCCTTTTATATGTTACAGCTATAGAGTTATAGCATAATAGCACCATGGGATTTGCGCGAATGCATGCTACCGTCATCACTGGCTTCTCCGTCACAGCTGTTGAGCCGCGGCGGTGGGCAGACACAAGCAAACATTGCAAAAAGGAACAGATGTGGCTGGGAATGAGAATGAGCTCTCGAACCAAAAACCCTGCACATGGACTGGAAGACTTCAAATGCTTGGAGGCCCATCGGTTCTTACCTGCCAGCGTACACCAGGCAATGTCCGGGGCTTACGCCAGCCATGTCGAAGAGCAGTTCCAACTGATTCAAAGCCATTGCCAAATCTGAGCCTTCGTCATAAAGAGTGCGCACACGACTGGGGCGAATAGAATTAATTACAGCCCGGGTTTTCTTGCAGAACGCACGCACTGACTTTCTAGAACTTGCGGGACACTGTGGTCTACTTTAAAGGAACGACAGCCACAGATGACCGAAAGGTGAGCATGTCCAGCAAACAGGCATACTGTACTACCTGATGGAGAGCATTACTTAATGCAGTCTGGCAGATGAACGCTGCAAGCCACGTCCGGTACTGCTAGCACAATCCAGCCTGGTGTTGCAAAAGCCACCACACGCAGCGCACAGCGTCGCGTACTGAAAATTAACTCAGAACCTCTCCGAGCCAAAAGCCGGTGGAGAGACAGCGATGGTGCGAAGCTTGATGCTTTCGGTAGGCGCAGCTGTGCAAATCAACTTACTTGTGAATCTGAGTTGAGGTTGCAGCACCTACACTGTCGATTTCCATCGTGAGGCGATGCTCATGCTCTTACTCAAGTCTCAAGCTGCCAAATAGGTTACATGCTGATAGGTCTTGCGAAGGCACTGCCACAAGAGGGGGGGAGGCAGGACCGTCTCGCGTCAGCAAGCTTTTGAGCAGCCTGTGACCTGCCCCCGAATGCGATGGAAAAAAGCGATGGAACGCGTATCGGACAAGAAGCTGTCTGGTGCAACAAACCAAGTCCCATGATGTCCCATGCATCATCAATGAGCGAGACTGAGAATACATCGACCAAGGAGAAGTCGAAGTAAATTCATAAGGCTGTTGCTGATGTAGAGCCCACCAAGAGAGAGGACCACCTGGCACTCTGGACAAAAAAGGCAAACTCAGTTTTCAATTCTTCCAGAGCTAAGGCCGCTCAAGCACACGTGCCGGCAGCACGGCTGGCGGTCCACAGGCTGCAAGCTGGAGCAGTAGGGGTCGTGACCTCAGCGGTCCTCGCAGTCCTGCTTCGCGGCTGCTATCTTATGCGACAGCATGCAACATCACCTCTGCAAAACTGGCCTCCTAGTTCTTGTACCGTTTCGTGAACGGTCCTGCCCTTGCTTGCACGCCCTTTGACAAATGCCACCCAAGCGATTTCCTCTTCTAGCTAGAACTGCCTGCCAACGGCAGCGAGAGACTGAAAAGTGAGTCTTGCAGCAAGCTCGCCTGCGTACGCAGCGCCATAGGCGGCGGCAGCCGTCAGGATCAAGCCTTGTGCTTCCAAAGCGACTTTCTAAGGCCGGTTGCCTTTCTACACCTAGCCGAAACGCATGAAGAACTCTCCAGCTCGTGCACGCCTTCAGTAAGGCCCATGCTCATTGGGGGATCTAAAGCGTCCTCCACCTGCATCCAAATGGCAGGAATACCTAGACTTCTGTGCAGGCTCGCGACTTCTGCTAGTCGTACTTAACATAGGAAGTGGACCTGCTTCTGCTGAAGCTCATCCATTTTCTGCCTCGTTTCAGGCGCCTTGCAACGCAACGCCAAGCGGATCTGATCAGAATCGATGTCATCAAACAATGAAGAAGCACTGGACTCTATAGGGCCGAAAGCTCCGTGTGCTCGACATGCAACACGCAGCTTTCTGCATTGCTCCAAGGCGGGTTCGCTCAGAGCCAGACCCTCAAGGTGCGCATGCAGCGAAGGATCGCCTCAACAGCACTTTGCAGGTCTGAAAGCCCGGCCACAACTGTGTCAGGAGTCTTTTGCATTGGCGTGCCATGTCATCTCATCCTGTACAATGATATCTGCTTAATCAGAGTTCAGGCATGCTGATTGAAACCTACATGAAAGTCAAGGGTGTCCTGCCTCACCAATCAGTTGCCTAAACTGCGGTGTCAACTCTTGAGTACTATGTCCGGGCTTCAGGCCAACCGCTGGTTCCAAGCATGCGTCCCATCGACAAACACCTGGAACCCACCCAGAACAGAGACAAAGCCTTGCGATGCCTTGCAGCCAATCCTCGCGATTTCGTGCAAAGGCCGGCTGACAACTGTCCAGAGGATTCTGATGCATTTCTCAAAAGCTGGCTGGTCGTTGGATCAAACGTCAGACAAGGCTTGGCCCCTCCACATGAACCTGGAATTACGAGCCTTGAAATCTCAGCCCCCCCGACAACACATCAAGCAAAAGGCATTGGACACAAGAAGCGAAGTCCTAGCCCTTAAGCTCCCCCAGCCGAACAAAAAAACCGCAGACCACCCCACCGGACATCTTGCGTAAAAGTGAAGCCAAAGCCTTACAACAACAATGATATTTCTCAAGCTGAAACCAAACTGTATCAAACGCCAATCTGAAAACACAATAACAGTTGAGCAAATCAAATCAGACCTCCATACTCGTCCAAGTTCGAATGACGGCTTCTAATTTATTGATCGTCCAATGTCTGATATTGCACGTCTGCATGACTGCAACATACTGCAACTGTACCGAATATCTCGGAAAGGCCACAACGTTTGCTGTCGGTTGGCCGCATCTTGTGACTTGCTAGGCAATCAGAGCCAGTCAGTTCGCAGACACGCACGTCGCTATGCTGCAAAGCAATAGTAAGAAACTCCGATTTTCCAATCCGAATGGTCAGTTGCTCATGCAGAATCATGTAACTTGCGCAGCAGTCGGCTCGACAGGCTTGCATAAAACTCTGAACAATGAAAATTGAGTGAAAGCATGCAATTCTGACCATGTCCTCGCGCAACAACATCTGTTGCAACGTCTGCTTTGCGTGAAAACTCAACCGCAGATGCACGTTCGACTGCAAGTTGTGAGCATCGAGAATCGCAACATAGCGACGTCCCGAAAATGTTCGGCTCTTGACTGTGGTGTGCTTGCAAGGCATTCACATTCCAGATTTTTTTCCAAAGGATTCAGAAACTGTTTGGAAAGAATATCTGACGCTCCAAAGTATTCAATAAAATTTTGTTCCCAAAATATGCGCAAATAAGTTCATTCCCAATCATCGATCGAGCGGTCGGGCTTCGCTCGTTGCGAAGCCGCGAATCACATGGGCGACCCAAGTCCACCGAGGACTACCCAGTTTTCAGGGGAAAGTGGGACAGCAATTTTTGCTTATAGACTTCACATATCTGCGAAAATGTGCACTGAATCAAGTGTGGTCCGCTTTCATCTGCGAAGCATGAACTAAATCGTTCATGGAAAGTCCTACACCAC